>SEYY01000410.1:115953-140953 GCA_009176605.1 Armadillidium nasatum
TTGTGATTTTAAAAGTTGAATCAATCATGGATAAGTTATTTTTCCTAATCCAATTAGCTTAAACTTAGTAGTAGTTTAAATGCATACGAGACAAGGTTTTAAAGAAGCTGTCCTTTTCACGTATAAAACTAGTTACTTGATTTAATGCAAAGTTCGAAATTATAATCGCTCCAAAAGCTCAAGTCAAACTGATGTATCTATTTATTTACGCTATATAAGAAACTGCTTTTAAATAATTTTTGAGATTTCCATTTTATTTTAATATATGTATTATATGAATGTGCTTCGCAAGTATATAAAATTTTAATCAAAGTTTTTCCCGTTCATCCTCAAAGAAATGCTTTAAAGTTATATAATTAGTAACTTTAGAGATATTTAAAGTAAAAGAATTAACTGAAAGATGAGATAGGAAGGATTAAGGAATAGAAATTTATCTCTTCTCTCACCTTTGGAATTGAACCACAGCCTAGATTGAACCTTGAACATAATATCGTATTTTTAAAAATGTTTAACGGTTCGATTAAAAAATAAAAATTTTTAAAAAAATAATAAATTGTCATTGGCTGTCTGACTAAAAAAATTACATTGTCTATTACAATGTTGCCACGTTGATAATTTTAAAATAAGTGACAAAATAATTTTTAGGATTCGTAATGAAGATTTAGTATAATTTTCAATTATGAGTGGAAAAAAAATAGTTAAACTGTTGATGTACATAAAACAAATAAAATAATGAATGTATACAATTAGTTTTTGTAATGTTTGACTGAAAGTTTAAAAATTAAAAATAATTATTTAAATATACTCGTTCCTAATTTTTATTATTGCTAATTTCTTTTCTCCAGCTGAATTTATTTCCTTAAATTATGAATCATTTAAAGTGCTACTGTAATAAACTTCAAACTAGCAAACTAAATACACACAACACACACACACACACACACACACACACACACACATATATATATATATATATATATATATATATATATATATATATATATATATATATATATATATATATATATATATATATATATATATATATATATATATATATATATATATATATATATATATAATATATAATATATATATATATATATATATATATATATATATATATATATATATATATATATATATATATATATATATATATATATATATATATATATATATATATATATATATATATATATATATATATATATATATATATATATATATATATATATATATATATATATATATATATATTATATATATTCACCTTTCGGCTTTCCGACTCTCGTGGGATGGTGTCCGTCACATTTCACCCATACACGTAAGCATACATACACCTTAACTCACACCCCAGCTCACCCCCGCCATATCCATCTCACTCTGTCCTCCGCAACTCTCCTTCCTCCGTCTAAACTTAAATTCCTTTCCCCCAAAATCTTTCTCACTCCATCCATCTATCTCCACTTTGGTCTTACACCCTCTGTATCCCCTCAACCTCGGGTCTAAGTACCCTGCCCACCATCTTGTCTTTATCTATTCTACACACATGTCCAAACCATCTAAGTACACCCTCTTCTGATCTATCCAACCATTCTCCTCCTCCATCCACACATCTTCTTTATACTTTCGTTTCTAATCCTATCTACCTTTTTCAAACCACATATAGCTCTTAATTTCTTAATTGCTTCTTCTCAAACACATTCAAACTTTTTCCCGCCTGAGCATTCATCATCCATGATTCACATCTATACATTACAGATGGCAAACACATACACTCAAATATTCTTACCTTAATCTCTTTTGATATACTCCTCTTCCATATTTGCCTTAATCTCCCCCATCACTTTCATTCCTTCCACCATCCTATTCTTAATTTCCTTTTTCCATTTCCCCTTTTCTTTCCACCAACATTCCTCGATATTTGTACTCTTCCACCTCCTCAAATCTCTTTCTTCCCACCTCTACACCTCAAATTCATCCACTCTTACCACATCATCCCCACCTCCAATCCTCTTTTCTTTACTTATTTGCTGGATTAATTTTCCTTCAATCCCTTGTTTGCATATTTCCCCACAAATTCTTTCTCCAACATTCTCAACTTTTTACCAGACTCCGCCATCAACACCGCATCATCTGCAATAGCAAAATATTTACCTCCCATTCACCTTCCATACTTCTCAGCAAAATACCCTTCCCTTAATTTCCTCTCCACTTCCTATAAACACCATCTACCAACATTAAACAACCAAGGGAACAATACATTCCCCTGTCTCATCTCCACTCCTACATTAAGCCAATCAGAAAGTTCCCTCTTCACCCTTACCTTCGATCTACAATTTTAATAAAGGCTTCAATACTTTTTAATAACTTCCCTCCCTCTCCACACCCACCCCTCAGTAAATCGAACAACTTCCTCCTACAGACTATATCATATACATAAAATACATAAAACATACATACAACAAATACATAAAACATACATACCTTACTATATATTTCTCACCAAAGTATAAATAAAAGAGATCAGTGTAAACACCTGGTCCACACATCTCCTACCCACTCTAAAACCTCCTTGTTCCTCACGTACTCACTCTTTCTCTTGTCCTTTCTTTCACTCTTGACACTAATACCTTCCATAAATCTTCACAACCACACTCAACAGATTTATATCCCTATAATTTTTACAAGCCATCTTATCCCCTTTTTCCTTGCATATAAGCACAATACAAGCATCCTGCCAATCCCCAATCCCGACGCATTCTCCCTTCTCCCCAAACACACATCAAACACTTTATATATATATATATATATATATATATATATATATATATATATATATATATATATATATATATATATATATATATATATATATATATATATATATATATATATATATATATATATATATATATATATATATATATATTATATATATATATATATATATATATATATATATATATATATATATATATATATATATTATATATATATATATATATATATATATATATATATATATATATATATATATATATTATATATATATATATATATATATATATATATATATTATATATATATATATATATATATATATATATATATATATGTATATTGCAGACAGGGTTCCTGTTATATTTACTTGTTGTGTTGCTTGTTCAGATTCCTCATTTTATTTTGTGAATAAAATAAAAGAAAAATCCCAGCCTTTTTACTTCAACCTCCACATACTATCCAGGGGTCCATTTATCCCCTATATATATATATATATATATAATATATATATATATATATATATATATATATATATATATATATATATATATATATATATATATATATATATATATATATATATATTTAGCTTGTTTAATAGAACCGCTGTCATTTTGTTAGCGTCGATTTAAAAAAGCAGTTGGTAATCGTGAGTAATAAAGTTGAAATCGTTCTCCAAAACGTAAAAATTATAAAATTACAAAAATATTGAAAAACGTAAATGCATGGCACACAATAATATGTCGTACCCCACGACCCGTGAGTTTTGATGATAAAAATAGTATATAAGACACGTACAAAAACGAATACAATAAGAAACTGAGACAACGAATCAGCGAGCATCATGGCTTCATGTGATTTAGGAATACCAGCATGAAAAAAAAAAAAAATTTTTTTTTTTTTTTTTTTTTTAAAACATAATTATAATATATATATATATATATATATATATATATATATATATATATATATATATATAAATATATTATATATATATATATATATATATAATTATAATATATATATATATATTATATATATATATATATATATATTATATATATATATATATATATATATATATATATATATATATATATATATATATATATATATATATATATATATATATATATATATATATATATATATATATATATTATATTATATATATATATATATATATATATATATATATATATATATATATATATATATATATATATATATATATATATACATATATATATATATATATATATATATATATATATATATATATATATATATATATATATATATATATATATATATATATATATATATATATATATATATATATATATATATATATATATATATATATATATATATATATATATATATATATATATATATATATATATATATATATATATATATATATATATATATATATATATATATATATATATATATATATATATATATATATATATATATATATATATATATATATATATATATATATATTATATATATATATCATTTAAAGTTCTGGCAACATTAAAATTATGGCAGCTAGAATTCATCAGTTTTGGCAACCATGGCTTTGCTTATATTTTATATTTTTGCATATGAAGCCATGATTAAAGTCTTGTTCGTTTTGAAGTGAGTAAAATCGAGTGAGTAAAATGATGTTATAGGTCTCTCGAGGTAATAGCTTTATTCCTTTTTTATTGTATTTTCTGTGTTCTGTGAAAAATTGGTTTACGAGACACTTTGACAATTTACCCTCATTCTATCTCGGTTGTTTCATACCATGACTAGACTTTAATTAGTTAAAGTCTTTGGGTTCTTTTTAATTATATCTACTTTTTTGATAGCCAGTTTTTCGTTTATGCTTTTTTTTGCAACAGTTGCAATTAAATTGCAAATTTTTGTTGCAATAAGCTTATTTTAATATAAATAGTTGTCGTTAGGTCTACATTTACCCTTCAAGTCAAGGTTAGGTTAAGTTGAACTAGTTTGTTAGGAAAAATAATGAAGAGAAAAGACATGAACCATATTTGAGATTTATAAAATATGCTCTCACCTCATGGCCTCATTTCAGGATTTTTTGCTACTTTTTTTGATTTTTAAAACTCTATAACTTATTTTCCTTTCGATTCTCAGCTTTTTATTTTTTTAATTTTTTTTAATTTTTTTTTTTGCCATGTTCTACAAATAAGGTAAATTTCATTACCATTGGCTGGGGTAAATATACTTTAAAAGATCCCTATCTCGTGTATTGTAGCACAAACTTGTACTATGTGATATACATATAAAGGCCTAGATAAAAGTAGTCATTCTGTGTATCTATCCATCCCTATATAGTTTTATCATTTATATTTATATTTCTGCCATCATGACAAATAATATACTAATAAACTGAAAAGAAGAATATCACTTGAAGTGGTGTCATCTTTAGTCATAACTCTGCGAAATTATATTTCTTTCATGGAATAATTCCCACTGATTTAAGGGACCTGAGATTGAGGAAACTGTCAATAGTTCCTTTAGAGCCCCATTTTCTAAGTAGATATAATATTATATATATAGTTCTTTACAGTTGGTTTGGGATGTTTTTTTTTTTAAATTTAAATCTTCAGGAGGTTATCAAAACAATTGAAAATCCTTTTTTTTATTTATTAGTGAAATGGTCAAAAACCTTTTTAAATTTTTCTGTTAATAAAACTAAGTATTTCATCTTAAGTTAAAAAAAATGATCCCTACCAAGTAACTATGTGTTAGAAGGAAATTAAATATATTTCTTCACAAAAATTTTCTATATTATATTTGATCAAAGGTTAACTTGGAATATACATGTTGGATATATTAAAAGAAAAGCAAACAAAATTATGAGACTCTTGACTATATTTAATTAAGTAAGAGAGGATTTAAGGATTTATATTGTGCTTATCTCTATAAAATTAATGCATATCAAGAATAGATGTATTTTTTATTTCCTCTCAAAATATCAATGTACAATCCATGATTACTGACAATTCCAGGGAATTTAGATGACTTGGAATTTTCCATTGTAAAAAAATTTGGTAATTCTTGAGTTCATAGGAGCATTTATTTTTAATATATCAAAAATACAAAGACAGAATGGTCTGGAATGTATTTTTTCTATTAATTGAGGCATGGAAAATGATTTTGTATACTAAATATACCAAAAAATAAACATAATATATATATATATATATATATATATATATATATATATATATATATATATATATATTAATAATTGTAATAATAATAAATTTTATAATGAAAATTATATAATTATTCTTAAAAAAAAAAAATTAATTATTATTAAATATTATATATATAATATATATATATATATATATATATATATATAATATATATATATATATATATATATTATATATATATATATATATATATTATATAAGCTAATTTAAAAACAGAGCAGGAGAAAAATTATTTCATTTTCATGTACAGATATTTGAAAAATTATAAATCAGGCACCTATAATTTGGAATATTTAATTTATCAGCATGTCTTGGACAGAATTTTAAGTTCTATTAATTATAAATGCTTTGTTATATTCTGAATACGCATTAAATATTTTTGAAGGAGATATGAGCAAACATTTCAAACAAGTTAATGATAAGGTAAATTATAACTAAAGGTAATTCCTGTCTTTCCATTATCATGGTGGTTAATCTGATACTAGCAACTAACAAGGTTGGAAGATTAGTTATGAAATATTTTTACATGTTAGTATTTTTTTTTATCATTTTCTAAATTATTTTTCTAAAGCTACTGTTTTTATAATTTGTGGAATTTATTTTCACAGTATTTTCCTTCAGTTTCTCAGTAGTTTTGCTGCTTAGAAATACCAGTATTTATGTTGAATGATCTCTGGTTTGATTACTTTTGACAGTAAAGTTTAGAGAGAGAGTTATTTGGTACATTAAGCTAAAAATATAGCAAGTGTGTAGATAAATTGTACATAATGAGTAACAACTAAAATGTAGCCAAATTACATTTACCACGAGTAATACATATTTTAAATTGGTTAATTATAAATAGTGAAAGTACTTTCCATGATACAGTTGTAGAAAGATTGCTTTACATGGATACCAAGTCTCTCCATGATTTAACCAAAATATCCTCTAACTGACAGTCAATTTGGCTGTTATTTATTAGCATTTTTGAATGCAGAACAAACTCTTAATTTGGTCTGTCACAGCTTTTCCTTAACACTTTCTCTAATTGGACTGTAGCTCTTTCAAGTCTTACAAGTTTGAACGAACCACTTTCATTTGACAGTTTCTAGATTTTAATTTTATAATTCTGATATCCTAATTAATTTTTAACAAATTTCAGAAAATGGAATTTTTAACAAAAAAACAAAAAATAACACAAATTAACATCCATGATGATGATTGTATGAAGAGTTTTAAAAATGTAAAAAAGAAAATTGGTAAGTAGTAAATATTAGTTTTTCTTTAAAAGAATATTGTTTATGCATTTAAGCTAAAAGGATACAATCATATAAAGTCACCAACAGTGAGCAAATATGTTTTATTTTTTTTAAATTCAAAAAAAAAAAAAAAAAAAAAAAAAAAAAAAAAAAAAAAAAAAAAAAAAAAAAAAAAAAAAAAAAAAAAAAAAAAAAATTTATATTTTTTTTTATTATTATTTTATAATAGTAATAGACCAACTAAAAATATAATCACATAAATCCATACTTTTTTCAGCTTTATTTTTTTATGACTTTAATTTTTTAACCTGTTAAATCTCCCCAGGTTGGGGTTATGTCCTGTCAGTGGAACTTCAAGGGTAGTCCCTGGATTTCAAGGGTCTGTGATAAATACCACTGGCTGGCTATGGGTGCTGGATTTAAATCCATCAGAAGCAAGAACGCTTCTTATGTACTCAGTACAGCCACAGCTAAGTAAGCTAGAGCAGAGTGGAAAGGGAATCACTCAATTTCTCTACTCAGACCATAGCTTCAAAGCATGGTCCTCTTTCACTATTTATATATATATATATATATATATATATATATATATATATATATATATATATATATATATATATATATATATATATATATATATATATATATATATATATATATATATATATATATATATATTAGGGATGGAGCGATACCAAAATTTTAACTGATACCAATAATTTTAAAGCACCCTATATCGAGTGCCAGGTAAAAAAAAAAAAAAAAAAAAAACAATGTTTTTTTTTTTAAAAAAAACAAAAACCAAAGGTTTTTTTAAAAAAAAAAAAACTTTTTTTTTTTTTTTTTTTTTTTTTTTTATTATTTATTATTATTATTACAATAATGAATCAATAGGTGAAATGAATAATGAAAAATGCAATATATTTTTTATATAGAACAGTAACAAAATGATTGAAATGAAGCAAAAAATAAATTTGAACTTTTTAAAAATTAATGTAAATTAGTAGACTTATGAAACTATATATATATATATATATATATATATATATATATATATATATATATATATATATATATATATATATATATATATATATATATATATATATATATATATATATATATATATATATATATATATATATATATATTCAGAATTTTTCTGAAAAATCAGTCATTTCATTTAAGGTCTTATATAAGAAAACTAGTTTAGATGCCTTATCTACTCCCAGTTTGTTAAACAAAGAATAATCACCGCATACCTCAACCATACTCGTCCACCAGAAATATCTCCTACAAAACAAACCTCAGACTACAAAAAACCTTTCATCATTTGCTAGACTTCCTTCTGTGACCACCCTCCCTTCTGTATTATAAGTTCAGAATAATCATGGTTCTTTCCCATTGCCAATGACATCCCTTCCCAACTCGCGACTCCACAAAAAAAAAAAAAAAAAAAAAAAAAAAAAAACTTGCCTAACTCTAACCCTCGCCATTCGTACACAGCCACTCTATTACTTCTTAGGATGATTTCTGGCTTAAGCCTGCCCATGGGATTAATTACCTATGGGTTGCTCGCTTCTGGTAAAAGGGCCGGGGAGCGGTAGATGACAATTCGAATACTAGTACCAAGCGATATTTGGAAAAAATAACTAAATTAAAAAAAAACTTTAAAGTTCTTTATGACTTCTACTTCAGTAAAAAAAAATTTTTAGATAGTCTTTTACGATATTCTCTTTTTATTTCAGATTTTAATGATGTTCATCATCATGAAAAGAAGAAGAGAAAAAGAAAACAGAGAAGGTATTTCAAGAATAAGATTCTTAAAGGAAATATATTTGATGAAAGCTTGACTGATATGATGACTGATCCCACATGGAAAGTCAATCCACATGCAAGGAAACCAGCAAGCAAGTTAAAGCGAGCTACTAGGAACGATAAAAAAGGTGGAATTGAGGAGGTAAAAGAAGCATTTCTACCTCCTCCAATTGAAAGAACTGGAAATACTCGTAAAACATTTATACATTTGGCAAGTGGCATTGTTGAGGTTATAGAAAAATGTAAGGCTTCTGCACAAGGGAATGACATCAGTAAATATATTTCTTTGAGTAAAGAAAATGTAACTAAGGGAAATGCCACAAATGATGCATCCAAAAGAAATAATCGTTCAAACAACTTTGAAAAATTAAATTTTGCCAATACGAAATATGCATATTGTAAACGTACCTATAAAATTACTGTTTTACATCACCCTGAGGACTTGAAAGATAATAATAATTTAAAGGTAAGCTTTGAAATAAACAATGATTATTCAGTAGAAAATATTGATGTTATCAAACAGATTAAAGATAGTGGATCTAAAACAATCTCTGATAAATCGTTTCCCCCGACACAGAAAAAAATCCCTTTAAAAAGCCTCTTTGAACGAGTGAAGGAGCCAATTCTCCACTCTGGAAGGGCATACCCAGTTTCAGAGACGCATTGTATTTTGAATGAGGATAAAGAAAAGAATGTTCAAGAGAAGCAAAATAATAGAGCACTTGAAAGTCCCACAAAGAAAAAAGAAGAAAAGAAAAAGGAAGAATTAAGTTCGTCAGAAATTAGGAAGATGTTACGTTCACTTGATAATGATGTCTCAGTCGATAATAATAATGATTGCTTATCTGCAAAAGCAAAGCTTATAAATTCTAAAGACCTTGTTAAATTGAAAAAATCGGAAAATCATGCAAATCTGGAGAAGCCTGTCGAATTATCTGTTGATCCCCAGGTTAAAGGAAAAAACAATTTACTTTCATATGCCAATAGACTTCAAATATTCCTCTGACATGCTTGCCGCTGCTGAAGTTTATTATGTGAATTCCCCAGAAAGAAATTCTAAACATATGTTTAGGATTTCAACCCCTTTAGCCGATTTAGGAGGTCCATCAGGAAGCAATGAGGTTGGCAGTGGGAATGAAAAATCAATTGAAGAATAATTAATTGTAAAATACTCTACCTGATTAATTAATATCAATTCTTAAATTTTTTATTTTTTTAGGGAAATTATGAAATTGAGATTGTGAAGTGAAAAGGGTTTGCACTTTTCCTCTATACTTAAAATGTTTTTTTTTTTTTGCACAAAAGATTTATTTTATTTTATTTTTAAAGAAAGAAAATAATTGTTTTTTATTTTTGTTCAATGTTATATTTTATGAAGTGTATTATTTAAAAATATGTTTTTGCTTGTAGATTTTTACATTTTATTAATGAATTTTGAAAATTAATATTATTTTTTTACAAAAGAATTATTTTTTATTTTTTTAAAAAAGAAATATTTTATATATGGTTATTTATTTAAAGAATTTTTTTTTGTTTCATAATAGATTTGTAAATTTTTAGATTTAATGAATATATATATATATATATATATATATATATATATATATTATAGAGCCCTCCCATAAAAAAATTTCCATAGGTTTTGTTGTAGGTTTTATGGGACCCTGTGAACACCATAGAAAACAACGTTGATCACATAGGCTTTTCGGCATATAATGGAAAATCTTATTGGTATTGGCTTGGGTCTCGTAAGAAAATAACATGGCTCTAGTGAAGTTTGACTTATGAATGCTCGAAGGTTTCACCTATTGAAATTTCTATCGCTCCCAGTAGTATATATATATATATATATATATATATATATATATATATATATATATATATATATATATATATATATATATATATATATATATATATATATGGTACAAACGGTAGAGTGAATGACTCATATGTTTGAAGGCTCCAGATCGATACCATTTGCGGATTCTAGATATTACGAACATCTACCTAAATAGTCGACACTTTTTAAAAATATGTAACTGCAATTTTTCTCTTCAATTTAAACGTATAGGTCACGATTTGGCAGTATGTAAAAAAAAAAAATTTGTCCCAACTTATTTGACCAATATCGCATTATAGTTTTCATCGATATTTAAGCTTATTATTATACGCTTTAACATTTATGCCTATTATTATTAAGCTTTCATTGAAATTTAGACCTATTATTATTTAGCCTTCAATAATAGACTTTTATTCATTATTAATAAATTGGCAAATGCATGGCATACTAGCGTTTGTCTACTAGGGGCGGAGCTCCCAGACTCGTGAGTGGTGGTGGTGATGAGTGAAAGGCTTTCAGTACATTAGCAAAACCAACATTTTTATATGAAGCTAATCCGTAGTATTATATATATATATATATATATATATATATATATATATATATATATATATATATATATATATATATATATATATATATATATATATATATCACTTACAGTGTCTTATCTTCTCAAAATGACTGCTAATGAAAATTAAAAATGAAAAGGGCAATTTAATAAAGTGAACTGTGGTCAGTTTAGTGGCATTCTTTCAAGTGATCCCTTAATTTGCATGTATGTAATTTTTGGATCATTTTTGGAAATTAACAGATTTCAATCGAAATAGGCTATAAGATTTTTTTTATGGTGATCCATTTTCGGTTGCATCTGTTTAGACTATCCAACTTGATAATCCAGAGGTGTAGCGCCATGTAAGTCTGGCTTTCCATGACGCTTATATATAAAACCAGATTTATTAGCTTTCAGAGTATTTATATATATATATATATATATAATATATATATATATATATATATATATATATATATATATATATATATATATATATATATATATATATATATATATATGTGTGTGTGTATATAAATTCTTTGATTATGCAGTTACTCTTATAATTGCAAAGCATTAAATGTACTTTTGTGTATGATTTTCTTTTTTAACAGAAATTTAGTATATTTTAACATTATATTTACGAAGATTTAAAATTATACTTACTTGTATACTTGTAGTATATTAATGGTCGTCATTCATTGTTAGAAAGTTGGCAACACTGTCGCAATCGTTGGTCTACTGTGGCTAAAGTCTATGACTGTGGCCCTCCGGTAGACTGTGGGCCCTACTGTTGAAATTGAACTTGATTTGTCGGAGGTGCTTTCGTATGACGAGATAAACCTTGGTTTCTATTTTTTTAAATACATTATATTTACGAAGATTTAAAATTATTCATTGTTAGAAAGTTGGCAACCCTGTCGCAATCGTTGGTCGATGTGGCCATAGAATTTAACTAAAGTCTATGACTGTGGCCCTCCGGTAGACTATGCGCCCTACTGTTGAAATTGAACTTGATTTGTCGGAGGTGCTTTCGTATGACGAAATAAACCTTAGTTCTATTTTTTTTAACCTCGAGAATGTTCCCCAATTAATATGAACAACCTCTGTCCTCCTTAAACTCACAAACATTAAACTCCACACTCTTGGTTTTCGAAGACAGCTTACCCTGTTTATTCATTACCTAGAAAATAAACCCATCCATGTCAGAGGCTCATTCACTCGATGACGTCATTTCAAAGGTGTCAATAGATTAGGGTGTTCCACAGGGTAGCAATATCCTGTTGGAAGTATGTTATGATTTGCCCTTGGCTTCAGCATGACGTCGTTACTAACATCTCGTAGACTATCAAGTTTTCCCTGTTAGTAGTTATCACATACCATAGCCATTTGTTTTAGAATTTGTGGTACATAGAACATAAGAATATACATTTTCATATTTGTTTAATATTTCAACTAAAACTTTTTTTTTTTTCATCAAATTTTAAGATAATTTATAATACTAGTCTTACTTATTTATATTGATAAAAAGCACTACTGAATTTTAATTTTTTTAAATGCAGTGATTAGTTTTCCCCTATTTTGTTTTTTCATCACTAATTTTCATAATTTTTAAAATATTAATTTGCATATTTCCATATACTTTTTTATATAAAAATATTCTTAAATTTTTTATTTCCCCCCAAAAAAAATTAGAAATTGGGCTGTTTCAGGTAATCTTGATTTTTTGCAATTTACAAAAGTTGATATTTTCAAAAGTTTTGGTTAGTTTTTCCCCTTCTTACCATACTTTAAAATTTTTATACAAGTAAATAAAAAAAAATACATTGCTTTCAAAATTTAGTGACTTAAAAGAGATATATAGGAACATAGGAAAATAGAGACAGTTAGAAGCCACAAGGGCCTATCAAGACTGTCCCAGTCCAAACAAATAATAACACTAACAATACTAATACATGCACAAAAGACTAGATCTATCCCATCTATGAACCGACCGGGGCCCCGGCCCCGGCCAAAAATCAGGGAAAACCGGGGCTGCCGGCCGGGGTTAAAATGGCAAATTATACTTAAAATTTGTATTTTTTTTTTAATTTTCAGCCGATTCCGCTGAAACTTTCAGTTACATAGATTTTTTACCGGTAAGAAAAGTCCATTTCTAGCGTTTTTCCGAGTCTATTACGGTTAAAAGTTTTTTTTATTTTTTTTTTGTTGTTGAAATTTTACCCTTTTTTAATTGAATGGCGGTGCCAAACCACTTTTTAGAATGAGCTGAAAATTGGACTATTTATTCAAAATTAAATGGGATACAAAAGTCTCTAATAGACTTTTGTTCCCAGAGTTATAGGAAAAATGTTATAAGCCAAAAACTGACCAACTAAAGAAAAAAAAATTTTTTTGAACTAAAAAAATCCACCTTTTCAGACAATATTTTTTTTAAAAAAATACAACTATGACATTTCCTATTTTTGGTGTGTATAGAGGAGGGGTGGGGCTACAAATTCCTCTATGTACTTTATTCAATGACATTCGTTGGTTTTGAGATATAGCCTTCAAAAAGGTCCATTTTTGGCCAAATTTCAAAAATTCCCAAAGTTTGAGAGGCTATATCTCGCTTCAAACAAAGAGCATTTAAATATGCACTAAATAAATATTGTTGCCCTGCCCTCTTCTAAACAATATTCACAAATAAAAAAAAATAGTAGGTAGCGTTTTTTATAAATAATTTTTTCCTCCAGAAAGGTACGATTTTTGCAAATTTTTTTTCAAGTGCTTATATAACTTTTTTCTAGACGTGATATCAAAAACCTATTCCCACCAATGCAAGAAATTGGGGCAAAGGTATTCAGCTAAATTTTCAGCTCATGTTGACCAGTGGTTTGATCCAGTTATTCATTTTTTTCAACTTTGGGTCCAAATAAGTTTCAAACCGTTATAGACTCAAAAAAATGCTCGAAATCAACTCAGAACTTCGTGAAAAAATTCACATACTTTGAAAATTTCAGCTCAATCAGTCAAATAATAAAAAAAAAAATTTTTTTTTTTTTTTTTTTTTTTTTTTTTTTTTTTTTTTTTTTTCTTTTTTTTTTGTTTCCTTTTTGCTAGTGAATGTTCATCTTTGTGTTTTGATTTTAGATACTCCAAAGATTTGGTTGAAATTTTTTACTTGTAGCACCCAGAGGTTCTCTTCTAATTTCTGACTGCAGATGTTACATTTAGCTATTTCGAGCCTCCTGAAACATTGTAAAGTATTCAAATACTGCAGAAGCTGATCTTTTAGCCATATTGACTGAAAGTATAAACAAAATAATAATTTTTAAATAATGCAGCTAAATGATACAAGTTTGATACATGGCAATAAAATAATGATATGTATAAATACAGGTTAAATTGACAATTTTATATCTTACATTTTTTCAAACTTTACCTTAGGGTCTTACTTAAGTAAACCTGTTGAATCACTATTAAGAATTAGAATATTTTTTTTTTAATTTTTGTACTTTTTTTAAACTTTAACTATACAAAACTGTAATTTTTTGATTTTTTTTTTGGAGAAAATGCATATAATCATTAATTTAAGTGAATGTTGGCTATTCTACTCCTTCCTTACAATTAAATAAACCTTATATCTAATTTTCTTAACCTTAAATTTCAGTGCTTTTGACCTCTTTACAAATTTTAGGGAACCCCGGCCAAATTTGGGTGACCCCGGTCGGTCCCTATCCCATCCCTAGTTATCAGTTCATGTTTTATATATTTGCTACCTAATTAAATTATATGCTTTTCTTACAACCTTTTTTGTATTTATACCATTGTAAATACCCCCACATCTGTGCAGTATTTTTTGTTCATCTAATTACATTTGGAGTTGGTACCCCTAATGCAGAACTACTAAAATGTTACATTTAAAGCAAGTCTACAACTATGATATAAAAGCATTAATAATATAGATGTAACTAAATACCTAAAAATTAAGCAGGTAAAGAAATTGACTAGTGTTTCAAAATTAATTTATGCATAACTTTACGTTTAGACAACTTGAAAACCAGAAAAATGCTTGGAATATTAACTAATCAGTTACAAAATTTAAATATTATTTTACTAATTACTGTAAGTTAATTTAAATTTTTTTATTTTTTTCAGAAAGTTATATATAAAAAATGGAATCTGAAGCAAGACTCTAATAAAATTCCTAGTTTAATTAAGTTGAAACTTATAGAAAGCCATTATTTTATATATATATATATATATATATATATATATATATATATATTATATATATATATATATATATATATATATATATATATATATATATATATATATATATATATATATATATATATATATATATATATATATATATATATATATTCATTAACTTTGTTGTTCTTCATTTGTAGTTTACCTTCCCAAGGAAATATTTACACACTGGTTCCTCTAAAATACTCTGATGGGAGATGCAAAATATTGATATCGTCTCTTCAGAAAGATGTAAGTTTTCTTTTTTTTCTTTTTTTTTTTTTTCTTCCTAAAGATAAAATTCGCAGGAGGAAAGGAATTTTTCTAGGTTGTATATTCCAAGGATCTGCAAGCGAGATTGAACCAGCACCCTCAAGCCCATGCAGTTGATACAATGAAGCCCATTTATTCTTCAATTGTTTTTCTCTTTCATGTTAAATTTCATAAACTTGATAATGAAGAAGTCTTTAAAATTTGCCATATTGTCACCTGTTTTTATTTGTACTGTAATATGTAATAGATTTTGAAACAATTTTTTACTAATATTTAAGAGGAAGAGGCGTATTGTAATTTGTATGTGATGTTATTTAAAATTCAGATTTTTGTTCATTTAAAGTTATTCTTTACTTTCCAAATGTTATTATTATAATTACTTGAAATTCACAAAGTAAATCATATATATATATATATATATATATATATATATATATATATATATATATATATATATATATATATATATATATATATATATATATATATATATATATATATATATATATATATATATATATATATAAACAAATTTTTATACTGGCATAATCCTCAGGAACAGCTATAATCAGTTAGGCGTATATCTTTTCCAGATATATTGTATTGCATATGAAAATGGTAAATATGTAGTTCATGAAAATCCTTTGGCGTGTATTCCAAGTAAGTAAAAATCAAGTTTTCATCTTTTATAGCCAAGTTTTCAAATCCTCTAAATTTTAATTTTCATAATGAATATTGATATAACAACTCTGTAGTCTGTGGATATAACTTATCTTTATAGTCTTGTACAAAGGTTAAATCATTCTACACTAGAACATTTAGCTAAATAAGCTTGTTGAGATTTAGATTGTCATTGTTTTAAAACAAGTGCTTTTTATTCTTATTCTTGTACATTTGTCTCAACCCACCCCACCTTTCATTACTGAGTCTCGACTTTTACCCAAATGAAGATCAATAACACTTCATGCAATTTGGATAAGAGTTAAAAGCTTATTACAGTTACCACTCTATAACACCGTTCATTGAAATTAATCGTCATATATTTACTCATATCAAAAGTATTTAAGCTCACGTAATCAAAGCAAATGAAACACTTAATAAGTTTATGGACAATTAAAGAAGCTATAAAAATATGTTGAAGCAAAAACATTATCCTTTATTTTGCTCAATTCAAAATATTATAAATAGTTGAATGAATTTGCAAGTGCAAATCTTTGTATTTGTCATATATTGACTTCATAGCAGCATGATCTTTTTAGGCACTTACTATCAAGCAAAATAATAACTGAATCCAGTAGTTGACCTTGTTCAAGATCATATATAGGTTTCTTCATCTTTAATCTAAAGCTTTGTTCATTAAGCTTATATAGTCATAAACTAGAATAAGGAAATTTCTGATTTAAAAACAACCTGCAGCCTAGTAGCTTGAAAAACACAGTATATCTGATACCTCACAACATATTTATGTAAAAAAAAATGAAAGTAGTCATGTGTGGGAATAACATTATTTGAAAATTATCATGCTATTTCTTACTTTACATCTAAATTATAAATAGCATCATGGAATGTTAGAACACTATATGAGGCTGGAAAAGTAGAAAAATGTGTTGAATGGAGTAACCTACATATATACATACTAGACAGGAAACTGCATAATAAGGTATGAGATTTATGTTGATCCAATCAGTGGCAAGTGTATAATGGAATATTGGGCTCTTTCTACTGGAGCAAAAAATAAAAATAAATATATATATATATATATATATATATATATATATATATATATATATATATATATATATATATATATATATATATATAATATATTATATATATATATATATATATATATATATATATATATATATATATATTATATTATTATTTAAACCCATAGGTTGACCAATGCAAGATACCTGAAAGAGGCTCTGAAAAGGAGCGAAAGCTTGTTTCCTAATTTTGTGTATATTTTTCATAAATTGCATGAATTGGTGTTTGTAAATAAAGTGTAATATCTCAATTTGCATTGGTCAACCTATGGGTTTAAATAATAAATAATAGATATAAACGGAGTGAATATAACTCAAAAATTAATAAATAGTATATATATATATATATATATATATATATATATATATATATATATATATATATATATATATATATATATATATATATATATATATATATATATATATATATATATATATATATATATATATATATATATATATATAAATTAAAAAAATTGTTCTATAGTAAACTTTGAATTAATCTTTGTTAAATGTAGAACTTGAATGGGATTGAAAATTGTGATGACATATTGAAACGATGGGGAGTAAGAGTGAGAAATAAGAAAGAAGCAGTGGATAATATAGGTGCATTTTAGAATGAACCAGAATTAGATCATTCAGTAAACCAAATTTAAGCTGCACCTAATGTATTTGTAAACTTGAATTGCCTGAGAGTTATAAGACGAAATTGAAATACATTAAAATAACTTAGTCTAAAAAGAAAAAAAAATAATAATAATAAATAAATAATGGAAATTTTTCATTAAAAAAAAAAAAGTTAAAAAATTACAAGACATAAATAATACTGGTTTAAGAAACTTTTTTGAGATTGGAAAAATAAATGTCTAAAGGGAATTATTTGGAGAAGATTGCTAAAAGGAAGATCAAGAATGATATATAAAAGATATATTAAATTAATTATAAAGATTCGTAAGGTAAAATATTACTATATATTTTCAATTGTGGGTTAGTTATAAAACAACTATTATTCTGTTTATGTATATATATATATATATATATATATATATATATATATATATATATATATATATATATATATATATATATATATATATATATATATATATATATATATATATATATATATATATATATATATATATATATATATATATATATATATATATATATATATAGATGGGTCCGAAATTGTTTCATTAAATGTTATGAGAAATAATACAAACAGATTTAATGTTGGACTTACATTATTGGTTAGTATTTTTATTTTTCTAGGATTATTTAAAAGAAGTTTATAAAATATATATAACAATTATTATTTGTTTCTATATATGTTGATTGAGAGGTTTTGTTTGTTACATACTCTAATTTTTTAAAATAATTTTACCCATTATATATTTACAGAAAGATGGGTCGAGTGATGAATGTTTTTTTAATGTTTATATGGATTGGGATGTCGATAAGAGTATCTGCTCAGGTCAGGAAACTTCAACTGCTGGCTTTTCCTCGTCTAAGTTAAATTTCATTCCTTACGTTTTGTTTCCGACCACCCTTCCAACAGCAGAAGGAGATGAGGTAATTCTATTTAAGAGGTTACTCTTTGCCTTTAACTGATTAAAGAAAAAACAAATGAGTTATAAGATGTAATATAAAATTTTGAGGTAAAAATATTTAATTCATATTTGGATAAAATTAATGTTAATAATGTTTAGTTTAGTTTTCCTGTTATTTATCATTTCATTGACTTGCGACGGACGTTACTATAAAAAGATATTTATGCTCCAATCAGAACAAATGTCTCTGCCTCTCATCTCATAATTTTTTTTTTTTTTTTTTTTGTATTATTCAGTTTCTTATCATTTGCCTTACCTATCAAAGCTGTACTGTCTATTCTGCCTTTTTTATTTTTTATTTTTTTTTTTTTTTTTTTTTTTAACTTCCCGATTTTTCAAAATTTTTCTTTTTTTTTACATTTTTGTAATTAATTTTAAGAACGGTAACTAATTTTAATTTTTGTTTAAAAATAATATTAAATGCCTTGTTAGAACCAAATCTTTGTACATTTTTTTTTCTTTTTGATTTTGTGCAATATTAAAGTACAAATAGTATAATGGATAAATTTTAAGTATTAAAAATTTTTCATACTGTCCTGTAATTATGATTTAAGAGACATGCAATCATGTCTTCTTTAAATTAATGATACTTAAAATGCTAAATTCTTAGCAAACTTTGTGAATCTCTTGTTATGATTCATTTTGAGTCATCAAAAATTATTTTGAATTTCATTCGTTTTATAGTCTTATCATCATTTTTTGTAAGTATTATAATTTAATTATTAAATGTTATATTTAGTTTAAATTGCCTAAATTCTACTCAAGACAGTGTGGCTTATAAGTGGAAGCGACAGACGCATTCATATTTACCCATCTGTAGTCTCTCAAAATCGTTTGAGTGAGGCACTTTAGTGCAGAAAGCGCATTTCCCGAGTTCACTAAAGTTGCAAGGAATAACTCTGTATCTCGACCTTCATTATGTTCATCAAAGAAAAAGGTAAGATTATGTGATTGCTCCCAATTCTCTTAACTGAAATGTAAGATGATTAATTAAAAAAAATTTCTTTTAAATAATAAAATGACATATTATTTCCGTTTAAAAATTATAGGTTTTTATATTTATTATTATGTACAAATAATTATTTACTATTATTATAAAATGTTTTCAACTATTATTATTATTATTGGTTTAGATTTGTTTGATATTCTTCATAAGAGTTCAAAGTAGTCATTTTATATTGATACAAATGGATTCTCTGTAAAATAAAGTGTGTGTGGGAGAGGAGGGAATTGGGATTACTTATTGACGTTATAGAGAAAATGAGGAAATAATCATAATGAAGGAAAATGTCGTGGGTGATGGTGGTCTGATAGTAACAGCTCCCGAAAGGCTTTAGTAAAGATGTTTCAATTTTAATGGAGATAATTTAATATTTGCGATTTGATTTATTCCCAAATTGTTTCTTTTAAGTTAGTTACTCGCTTAATAACTTTGATTTTACATTTTCAGTCGGTTTACCCTTACAAGTGGTGAAAGTGGTAATGTTCACTTATTCAACGTTGATGTTTCTCTTCCTAAGAGTCCCAAAATCTTATCTAGTCAAAAAGTTCAGTTCGATTTTCCTTCATCTTGCTGTAAAGTTGTTTTATGCATTTAATAAAAAAAGTGATATCGAATCTGGTCTTGGCTCAGGTGGGCATAGAACTAAATTTTTATTTATTTTATCATTTATCAGAGATCTTTTACTTATTTACATTGATTGAAACAGTTTGTTCGATTTTCCTTTATTTGTATTATTAATTTTTGTTTGCTTGTTTTTTTAAATGTATTTATAAATTTCATATTTTAAATTGATTTTTAAAAGATTTTTCCAATAGAAAAGACATAGTTTCGTATTCATTCTTTTCTCTCTTCCTTGATTCCATTTAATAGAAAAGATCTTCGAATCGAAGTTTTCGGACGAAACGGAACCTCTTGCTCTAATCACAACCACTTTAGAATCTTGTTTTATTCACAGGTATTTTGTTTAACTTTATGTAAACCAGACCCAAAAACAAACATTGTTATTATTATCATCAAAGTATTTCAGAAATCTTTGATGTTTATTATATATAATTAATAGTTTTGTTTGTAAACTAATGATTTATTTTTTATCTTATACCCATGTGTTGTAATTAAAGTGCAGAAGACTTAGATGAACCTGCAATTCAACTTTCGGAATCAGAAAATTTTGATGTTGTCACATCATGTCTCATTTGTGACATTGATTTTGATGGAATTAATGAAATTGTCTTGGGAACGTATGGACAGGTTAGAGTTCTTTCATTCAGCCATTTTATTTAAAAGATATAAGGTTTAATAAGTTATTTTTAATATGTATTCAGACTTTATAGATGTATTTCTTGTATTATTTGTTTAGTTTCAATAGTTTCAAACCATAATATATTTGCATGATTTGTTTTCCTTTGACCAATTTTTGTTCCATAACTTGATTACTGTATTAGAAATGTATCTTAAGTCACTTTGTCTATTTCATTTTAGGTTGTTTTAATTTACAAATTAGTAGAGGAGACACATTCTAATTGGGAATTGATAAAAACTCTTCAATTTCCTTCTCCGGTTTTGGCGTTAGCGTATGAAGACATATTGGGTGATGGCATCAAGGAGTTAATAGTTTCTACCATGGCTGGGGTCCACGTTTATCAGGTTAGGGAAATATTTGTAGAATAATAATTAAGTTAGATGATCATGCTAGAAACTTTTTTTTTCTCGATTTTAGTTTCAAAGAGTTTAATACGAAATTATATTTTTTCCTTCATGTAATTATTTTCATAGCGCTGTTGGACAAGAAATCTTAATTTTTTTTTTCTTAAATTTATTATTTCATAAAATTAAAGAATCACAGCTGCAAATTCTACCAGTTTTTGTACCAAAAAACCAAGATCGTCCACTTGCCGAAAGCCGTTCCTACAGAAGACCTTAAGAAATAGAACAAGATTCAGGAAATTGACAGAAGTTTTCAAAACATAGAGAAGGAAAAAGATTAATAGTATAATGCAAAGAGTTAAAAGTTAAGAAAAGATAAATTTGTGTGTTTGAGGTGGAGGAGACCATTCTTTGCGGCAGACTTGAAGATATAGAACAAAATACAGAAATAAAAATGCGACTTTAGTAACCAGTGGGAGGAAAGAGCTTAAAAGTTTAAGGTGAAGGATTGAAATTACGAAAAGGC
Organism: Armadillidium nasatum; assembly: GCA_009176605.1. NCBI lineage: Eukaryota > Metazoa > Arthropoda > Malacostraca > Isopoda > Armadillidiidae > Armadillidium > Armadillidium nasatum. The sequence continues at coordinate 138,508 of SEYY01000410.1, forward strand.
TAATAATATTATTGGGTTCTAAGAGTATCAGGCTGCTCAAGGTTGTTATGTATAGAGAATTGGTAAACTATATTCACTAACTTTATCTTGGGGAATAGAAGAACAGCCTTGAGAAGTTGATGCAATTCCTACCCATAGTCCTAATCGTTTTGGTGATAAATCTGCGAGGATACGTTTTTGTCGGTGCTGCTAACTGCCTTGACTTGCAGTCGTACTCCTTTAATATCTCAATGGATGATTACAATTTCCGTTGGGAGGGACCCCTCAGAGTGTGTAGACCGCATAACTGATATGATTCTCTCAAACTCAAACTGGAGCTTCTTATATTTATTCCCGGAATCGCAAAAAGAGACACTAAAAACTCTTTTCTGGTTACTCCCCCTCACACTTTTTCTGACATTTTGCTAAGAATGTCAACTATAACTTTACTTTCTCATCTTTCCCTCTTCTTGTATCTTTTAACAGCAGTACTGATGCTTTACCTTCTGCAAAAGCTGGACTCTTCGCCCAAACCTTTGCTTCAATTTCCACTCTAGATAATTCCAAAGTTATTCCTCTTACTCCACCTTTCTAAGGTCATTTGAAACTATAATAATTATCTCTTCTTTAAGATGAAATGCTGGTCTCTCTGAACACAAAACTAAGAAGGCATAAGGACCTGACGGTATCTCTCCTGTGATTCACAAAACTTGTGTTTATGAGCTTACACCCTCCCTTGGTAGACTCTTTCGTATCTGCTAATCATCTTCAACCTTCCAAACTGCTGGAAGCGTTCACTTATTCAACATGTCCCGAAGAATGGGCCCTTCTAAACCCTCCAAAGATCGTCCTATCACCTTAACCTCTGTTCCTTCCAAATTTTTTAATCTATCCTTGATAATAAGATTTGGATACATTTTGAATCTTATAACTTAAGTCAAATCGCCGATACATATTCCGTAAAGATCGCTCTATCGGTTCTCTTCTCTTTGGCATTTTGTTTATCTTTTACTTTGGCGCTAGACATAACGAAGGTATCCGATTGAGTCTGTCACAAAGCTTTGATTTCTAAACATACCTCTTTTGGTATCTATTCTTCTCTCTGACCTCCTTTCAGGTCTTTCTATAGCTGCTGTTGTAGACGGTCATCGTTTCATTCTTTAAATCTGTTAAATATTAATAGAGGTGTTCCTCAGGGTTCTGTTCAATCACCTACTATTTTTCTGCTTTTTTCATTAATGATCTATTACTTCTTTATCCCCTATCCACTCTTATGCCGACGATTTTACCTTTCATTACCGTTTCCATTTCGAAAGACTACTCATCAGCAAGTAGTTGATGCTAGAGGTTGGCCTTGTAGAAACTAACCTCTAATTTTTCTGTATTTCTTGTTATAGCTAAGAAAACATGTTTTCAATGCCTCAAAAACACAGTTCCATTATCTATCTGTTAGTCATAATCTTCCACACGGCTATAATATCTTCAACAATACGCAACTCATACCAACTTCTGTTCCTAACATTTTTGGTGTTTTCTTTTCTCATAATGTTTCTTGGAAGAATCACTTTATTTCTCTTTCTAAACAAACTTCTAAGAGGTTGTGTGTCATGAGACGCTTTCGGAACTTCTTTCCACAACCCCAGTTGGTGGCTCTATATGGAGTATGCATCCCATACCTGGGGTGTTACATACTCACTACTATTCTAGATAGGTGAAGTCTAGGGATTTTCTATTTATTAACCCTACTCTCACTAATCATCTCCAAATTCTTTCTAGCCGTTGAAATGTTACATTACTCTCCTTATATTACAATGGACACCTGATCTCTCCAGTCATATACTCCCTCCTTTGAAGAGAGATCTTGCGGGTCCTCTTTCTACATAGTCTCATCAATTCTCTGTTCAACCTCCTGACCCCAGACTTACCTGCTATGCTCATACTTCTCTGTATTCCTCTGTTAATGTTTGGAAATCTCTCCATTTATCTATTTTTCCAGCTTTCCTTGATTTGCCCACACTTTCAGACATGGTGTATCTGGAATGTCAGGACCAAGAGTCAGAAAGAAGGAAAAGAAGATCACCGGTAGAGCGTTCTTTAAAAAAACCACACTGGCGATCAGAGATAAGATTTGAAGATGTTTCCAAATCTTCCTGATAAGGATAGATTCGAAAACTTTAGAAAGAACGGAGGTTAATGAAATGGGACTGTAGTTAGATGGTTGGGAGGGGTCCCCCCTTCTTCGGCACAGGCTGAATGCTTAAAGTAAGAAGGGAACCTCTAAGTCGAAAGACAAAAACAAAATAGTTTACTAAGGCAGGGTGCAAGCTCGGAAGCACAAGTTTTGTGAACCACAGGAGAGATACCATCAGGACTGTACACTTTCTGAGTGTTAAGCTCAGAGAGAGCAGAAATTGCATATTTAGAAGAAATTATAATATTTGTCATAAATGAATTGGAAGGTGTTGAA
>SEYY01000410.1:143453-152473 GCA_009176605.1 Armadillidium nasatum
TATATATATATATATATATATATATATATATATATATATATATATATATATATATATATATATATATATATATATATATATATATATATATATATATATAAGTGAATAATAAAAGACCTTTCATTTAAAGGCTTTATTTCACTAAAGAATTATATTACATATCTGGAAATTGAAAAAAGAAAAAAGAACATTAATAACATTAGAAATTAAAACCAATAATTATAATTGCATTCACCCATTCTAGCAATTTTAATTCTATCAACAAATCAAGGGTTTATTTTCTTACAAGTTCAGACGCTGTACTGGTTTTCAAACTCTACTCGACCTTAATTCTGGAGGGTTCTTCTGAGTAATCTCTTACAATGTATGCATACATTTGTGTTTCTTCCAGAGGAATGTTGTGGTCAGTCTCAGCCCCTGAGTCATCATTGCTTCCATAGCCCCCTTCACTATATATATTTTCTGGATGATCAAGGTAGTTTTCATTTGCATCATGATTACCACATGGATCTACATCACGGAGGGAAACTTGATTCCCTACCGTTGGAAAACCTCATAAAAGCATATCGTGGATTTACCTCTAAGAGCTCTGCTTCTTCCACTAGATGATCGAATTTAAACTCTCACTTGCTTCCTTACTAGAACTGGACTATGAGAGGACAGCCATGTAGGAACAGTATATCCATTACTAGACTTCCGTTGATAATAATTAAAAAGCCTCTCATGTGGAGTATCATTAGTTGTTGTAAGAAGAGATCTTATTGAATGAAAAGCTTGTGGAAGTACCTTCTCCCACTGTGCCACCTGCAGGTTCCCAGATCGCAAAGCCAAAGATATAGTCTTCCATATAATTCCATTATACCTCTAACATTGCTCATTACCTTGAGGATTGTAAGGAGTAGTTCGACTAGTAGATATGCCAAAACCATGAAGAAATTGTTTTAATTCTTGCGACATAAAACCAGTACCACCATCAGAGTGTACATATGAAGGAAGTCCAAATATGGAGAACAGTTGAGAAAGACCTTATAACAGTTTTAGTAGTCATATCAGATCAAGGGTACTCAAAAGGAAATCTTGAGTATTCATCAATTATGGGAAGCATATACTTGTTACAGAATTAAGATGATAGGTCCTTTAAAATCGATATTCGATCTTTCAAATGGTGATGATGCCTTAACAAGTAAAGATGAGGGAGGCTTATAAAATCTTGGTTTGCACTCTGCACAAATAGAACAAAATTTTGTCATGCGTTTTACATCCTCAACAGAGTATGGGAGATTTTTACAACGAATGAAGTGAGCCATTCTAGCAACTCCGGGATGACACAAAGAGTTATGAAGTTGCAACAAAGAGTCTGTCCCATCTACAGAGGCACATAAAGATCTTGACAAAGTATCAGCTGGTATATTATCCTTTCCTGGACGGTATATAATGTCGAAATCATACGAAGACAATTCTATTCTCCATCTCATAACCTTTTCATTCTTAATTTTTCCTGATAATTTGGCATCAAACATGTTTGAAACAGATTTCTGATCAGTTACTAAATTAAAATGGTGTCCCATTAAATAATGTTTCCACTTACGCAAGGCCTCAACAATTGCATATGCCTCTTTTTCAACTGAAGAATGCTTTCGCTCACTATTGTTTAAGGTCCTAGAAAAGAATTCAACAAGCTTAGCTCCTTGATTAAGTGCAGCCTCTATAGCAAAATCAGAAGCATCAGTTTCTACAACAAATGGTATTGATTCATTGATTGAGCAGACAACAGCCCTTCAGATATCCTGTTTGAGGACATCAAATAAATCTTGAATAATTTTTTTCAAGGAAAACTCTTTACTTTGTACCAGTGGTTGTATCTTTTCAGAAAACTTTGGTATCCAATTGGAATAGTAGGAAAACAATCCCAACTACTCTTTTAAGTGTTTTAGCATCCGATGTCAAAGAAAGTTCCAGTAGAGGTTTCAATCTCTCTGGATCAGGTTTTATTTCATTGTGAGAAATGCTGTTGCCAAGCCAATTAATATCTGTTAAGTAAAACTTTGATTTTTTTATTATCAGTTGTAAAATTGTTTCTTGTGGCAGCCTCAAGAAATTCATTCAAATTTAAATTGTGCTCCTCTTCTTTTTTTTTCCACAAATTACCAAATCATCTAAGATGTGAATATACATCAAGCAATTTATTACTTTCAATAAAATCAGGAATGATACGTAAGTTGAAAACATGCAACTCCATTGGTTACACCAAAGGGTATTCTGCAAAACTGATAGAGTTTACCACAGGCTTCGAAAGCTGTGTATGGTTTATCATTTTCTTGTTTGGGACCTGATAATAGGTACACTTTAATTTATTCCACTGAAATGATAATATAAAAAAGAGAAAAGAAAGGGAAATCAAAATGGACAAATTCCTTAAACCAGAAAGGTTCGAAACATATCTAAATGGAAATTCCTCAGATAGAGAATGGAATCATTGGTACAGAACTTTCAGAAATTTGCTCTCTGCCATTGAATCACACAACCCTAACAAATTGGATACTCTTATTAACTATATTGCTCCTGCTGTTTATGAATACATATCTAGCTGTGAAACTTATGAAGAAGCTATTGAGGTATTGACACAATTACATGTAAAACCCAAAAATGAAATTTTTGCTCGACATCAACTAGCCACTCTACGATAGCAAAAATGGAGAGTTTAGATGAGTTTTTGCAAGTCTTAAAACATTTAAGTATTGAATGCAACTTTAGAGCTGTCTGCTGAGAAAAATAGAGATTATGCCATTCGTGATTCATTCATAACTGGATTAAATTCTACCGGTATTCGTAAAAAGTTATTGGAGAATAATGCATTGAAACTGCAATCGGCATTCGAACAGCTCTTGCTTTAGAAAAAGCCCAGCAAAACTAAAGTTGCTATTCTACTCCATATACATCTATTAGCGTCAGTCTCGGCTATTTAAAATTCTCTCGCAATCGATGATATTCCAAACAGTTCTAAAGGGAAAATGGAGTTTACTGTTGCAACGTCCAGAAAAGTATTAATATGTGTAATCAAAAGTGATATTTCTGTGGAAATAACCGTCATCCGCGGTCTTGTTTTCCTGCACGAGATGATGATAACAGAAAATGTCTAAAGAAGGGGGATTATGCTAAAGTTTGTAGAAGTGAAGCTCAATTGTCTGCTGCCGCAGATTCTCTATTGGCATTTATGCTTCTTCAACCACAGCTTTAAGAGGGTTGTCTAAATCTAAAGTTGAAATAATTATTGGAATCATAGTGTGGATGCTTTCAGTGGCTCAGGAAGTACTCATAGTTATATAGGTGAGGATTAAACAAATGGTCGGTCTTTACCCATTGTTCCAAAGAGTGGTAAGGTAACGATGGCACAAGTCTTCTTTGTCTTGTGAAACTATTGGTTATGGTTTCGTTAACTTTAAGATGCTGAATCACTATTATAAAAAAATAAAATCAGAAGTCCTGCCTCACTTGTGCAGTGAATTACTGTTGGGACATGATGTTCTGTGTCAACTGAAAAAAGATAGCTACAAAATCTAGACGTTACAATAGCCCGGATTTTCAATTTATTAAGGCAGAAATTGAACGCCTGCTTCAAGAAGGAATTTTTGAGCCAAGTTTCTCACCATGGAGAGCTCAAGTATTCGTTGTGAATAACAACAGTAATAAAAAAAAAGATTAGTAATTGATTATTCGCAGACAATTAATAGGTACATTTCAACTAGACGAACCTTCTCTTCCGAGGATTGATGACCTTGTTAACACTATTTTCTTTCATAAATATTTTCAGTGGTAATAATTAAAGTGTACCTATTATCAGGTCCCAATACAAGAAAATGATAAACCATACACAGCTTTCGAAGCCTGTGGTAAACTCTATCAGTTTTACAGAATACCCTTTGGTGTAACCAATGGAGTTGCATGTTTTCAACTTACGTATCATTCCTGATTTTATTGAAAGTAATAAATTGCTTGGTGTATATTCATATTTAGATGATTTGGTAATTTGTGGAAAAACAAAGAAGAGGAGCACAATTTAAATTTGAATGAATTTCTTGAGGCTGCCACAAGAAACAATTTTACGACTGATAATAAAAAAATCAAAGTTTTACTTAACAGATATTAACTGGCTTGGCAACAGCATTTCGCACAATGAAATAAAACCTGATCCAGAGAGATTGAAACCTCTACTGGAACTTTCTTTGACATCGGATGCTAAAACACTTAAAAGAGTAGTTGGGATTATTTTCCTACTATCCAATTGGATACCAAAGTTTTCTGAAAAGATACAACCACTGGTACAAAGTAAAGAGTTTTCCTTGAAAAAAATTATTCAAGATTTATTTGATGTCCTCAAACAGGATATCTGAAGGGCTGTCGTCTGCTCAGTCAATGACTCAAAACCCATTTATCATAGAAACTGATGCTTCTGATTTTGCTATAGAGGCTGCACTTAATCAAGGAGCTAAGCCTGTTGAATTCTTTTCTAGGACCTTAAATAATAGTGAGCGAAAGCATTCTTCAGTTGAAAAAGAGGCATTTGCAATTGTTGAGGCCTTGCGTAAGTGGAAACATTATTTAATTTTAATTTAGTAACTGATCAGAAATCTGTTTCATACATGTTTGATGCCAAATTATCAGGAAAAATTAAGAATAAAAAGGTTATGAAATAGAGGATAGAATTGTCTTCATATGATTTCGACATTATATACCGTCCAGGAAAGGATAATATACCATCTGATACTTTGTCAAGATCTTTATGTGCCTCTGTAGATTGGACAAACTCTGTTACAACTTCATAACTCTCTCTCTCATCCCGGAGTTGCTAGAATTGTTCACTGCATTCGTTGTAAGAGTTAAACATATTAGAAATTAAAACCTATAATTATATTACTATATATATATATATATATATATATATATATATATATATATATATATATATATATATATATATATATATATATATATATATATATATATATATATATATATATATATATATATATGTTGATTTATTATCATTTATGTGAAATTCATTTCTTGATAAAAATATTAAAATAATTAGATTTTTAAAATTGTTCTTCCTCAACTCTCAACTTGTTTTGATATTTATATGTAGCTTGTGTATAATAATAGCCAAAAGATGATTGTGCTTTATTATTCGTTTTAGCTAATTATATTTCAGGCTACTTCTCCGGATGCCAACCACAAGGAACGGTGGTGAGATTAGCCTATTCTGAATAGGTATAACCAAAAATAGAGTGGGTGGTTTGAAGTTTTCCTTCTATTAGCCTTTGTTCTAAAAAGCTAAATATACAACGTAATTGTTGTTCTGGTAGACAATGTTTGGGAATAAGACTGTCTGTCGAGAGCTCCAAACTCAACAAGGTTGGAAAAAAAATTTATTATTATTTCTTACAAATCATTGAGTGGTATTTTTTTGTATTTTTTGTAATTAGCATCTACCATTCATAGCAATTTTATATGTACTCCATTGTTTTTAGAATTTAATTGAAAAGTTCCGTTAATTCGTATTAATTTATAATTAATTTTATATACTTTATTGATTGATAAAAAGTTTTCATTTTGAAATCCAATTTAATTATTGTTTAAAATTTTGTTTATTCTTTAATCATCTACTATGGCTTTACTAAATTGTGACTGGTCTTCTTGGTGGGTTTGATCCCTGCTCAGATCGAAGGAAAGTATTATCCTAGAGATCTCTATTAGAATAGGGGAATAATCGTAAAGTACGAATTCTTATTAAAATAAAATTCTCAATAATATCCTATATCTTACACATGAATGTCTTTGTCTGAATTCCTTTTCACAAAAGTACTATTAGTTCAAACATATTCATTCCCATTGACATAGACATCGAGTTAATTTTTATTATATATATATATATATATATTATATATATATATATATATATATATATATATATATATATATATATATATATATAATATATAATATATATATATATATATATATATATATATATATATATATATATATATATATATATAATATTTTTCCCTCTGGTGGGCAAAGGTCAGAGGCCTACTAAAATTTCCACCAGTTAGGGGAAAATCGGAAACCTGGCCAAATTAAAGGCCGGCATGTCCCGATACACGGCATTTAAAGGTGTTAAGTCATAGGAAGAGAAATTGATGAAGGAAGTAGTGTGTTCCATATATATATATATATATATATATATATATATATATATATAATATATATATATATATATATATATATATATATATTATATATATATATATATATATATATATATATATATATATATATATATATATATATATATATAATCGGATGCAGAAATTCAAATTTGCTGATTCACAGCCGGTGAAATTAGTGGTTGTAGAGTTTCTAACCCTTAGAAATGATTAAGTCTAAAGCCCAGTCGTCAAGAGAGCGCAGTACGTACGTAAGAACTGTAATGGAAAATTCATTTCAAACAAAACACGTGATCAATTTGATAAAACATTTCTCTTATATTAGAATTTGGGCTCACACTTTTAAAGCTTTTCCCTCATGCTCTTAAATTTAATGCCATTTTTTTTTTAAAAAATGTGGTATAAAAACTTTTATATACTTAATAATAATAATTATTATTAGTTTTTTTTAAGTTACCACCAAAGTTCACCCTATTTTAAACTTTATCACCACTAATTGGAAATCCTATTCTCGGAGGGGGTGCAAAATACTAATAAAATTATCAAATACAAAAGCCCACACAAACCCCTCTATACTAAATTTTGCAGATGAACGCGAAGCAAGCATTAAAGTGAGGAATTTTAAATTTGTCAGGAAAAAGTGGGAAGAGATTTCTACAGAACAGAGGTGGAAGGGAGCAATACAGTGAACTATCCTAATGTTGATTTAAACATAAAAGTTTATGTGCAGACATTGCTGCCCTTGTAATAGGACACATGAGTGGTCAGTTTCCTCAATCATTTGTCGCTATTACTTTTAAAAAATAGAAAATGACCAACGTCTTATAGTAATGGTAAAGGGTCAACTAAATTATAAAGTACAGAGCATCTTATAAGCATTTTGGCTTTAACTTGACCCTATCCAAAAGACTGGTGAAACCAGATTTCTCTCATATGCAAGAGCAGTATTTCATACATGGTCGGATGAGACTTTTTTAAGTGAGAACTATTGGACAATAGTTTTAGAAGGATCAGAGCGACTTTTCTTCGGAATAGGTTGGAACATATGCTCCCTTCCAGCACAAGGAAAGTGTTAGTATAGAGGCATAGAGCATTGTTGAGCGAGTTGTGACTCCAGCTCAGATATACGCTCCCTCAAAAGTAGGTGAGGAGTGCCCGTCCTGGCGATTCGCCTTCCTAACATTCATAGATTTCGGGAGCAATGCACCTCATCAAATGAATTCGCAGGTGAATCCATAAGACATCAGAGTTAGGAAAACTGCCAGAGTTAAATCTAAGGAAAACAGGATTCCATTAGTATTAGCGTTTTCAGATGGCGTATCTGCAACAGAATCATTAGAATGAAAAAAAAAGAGGAAAGTCAGATTATCAGAAGTTATAGATGTTTTTGTAAAGAGACCAGAAAGACTTCTCAGTAGAACCTAGGTCAGAGAACTTTCGTTTTGTGAAAGCAAGTTTTTGTTTGTCTAATAATATCCCTGTAAAGATTTCGAGCTGAATGAAAATCTGCGAGAGTAATAGAACTTGTTCGTCCCGACAGCGATTACAGTCCCAAACTAATCGGGAGATATTAAAAGTCTTCAGCCAAAGCAGTCACTTCAGGGATAGTTAAATTATAAGAAGCTCGAAATCAGTCCGATTAATATGCCAGAAGATGAGCCAAAGGCAAGATGAAGAGTGAGATCAATTGCTCTAGATCTTCCTTGATCGGTATGAAGGGACTCCAACCAAGCAAGGTTATGTATATCGAAATCTATAAAAAGAAGACCTCATTATTTTGATAAGAGGCAGCAGTCTCGTGAATAGTAGAAAGATTATATACAAGAAAGACACGAGAATCTGTACCATTAAAGCAAAAGCACAAAATTATTGTGCAATAAGACAAATTTTAAGCCACAGAGCATTTATATTTAAAAATACGAAAATTCATTACAAAAACCATAGTGAATAGTGGAGCATAGAATAAAATACATAGAATAAAAAAAACCGTAAAAAAAATAAACTATTTATATTCCGAATGTGAAAACTACGGTCCCATATTTTTGCAATTTACTCGAATACCATTCGGTTACCATATTAGCTTCAGCACTTTTTCTAAAAGTATTTTAAGAAGTTTAGGTCAAATGTTTTATATATAAATATTAAATGAAAACTACACATTTCAATATTTCTATGTACTGATACCCGGGGATGGGGGTGAAATTTTTTAATGAGGTTAGTATATGAACTAGTCGACAGAAAACGGAACCAGAAAAAATCGAGAATTTTTTTTTCTGGCTTTACAACACTACTTCCTATAAAGTCCATTTTCAAATTATATGGTACCTTTTTGCCTTTTTCAAGGAGAAAGTTCCCTTGAGTTTCTAAGAATCAAGCCCCAAGACTTTAGCTATACAAATTCGATTCTTTATCGCATGTGCTATACCATCACTTATATAGACTATTAACACCGAAGGCGATGAAATAAGATCAAAGTAGCATCCCAGACAAATACTTTATTTGTAATAATAATGCTTTTCCTTCTCTCACAATATTATACAAAATAAGTATATATATAAACAGGGAACAAAAGGACTACAGTCATTCACAGAAGTATGTCATTAATGTATATTAATCTTGAATATGTATTTAAAATCTAAAGCTCCTATTCAAAAAAGATGAAACAAAACCAGTTACATAATATAATAATAATAAAAAAAAAAAAAAAAAAAAAAAAAAAAAAAAAAAAAAAAAAAAAAAAAAAAAAAAAAAAAATCATGACGAGTTCTTCATATCTACATAACAGTTAAAAAT
>SEYY01000411.1:0-17455 GCA_009176605.1 Armadillidium nasatum
GGAGTTGCTTATTCCACCAAAATTGATGCGCGGACATTGCACCCCTTGTGCTGCGAGGACGCTGTAAAAGTAGAGGTACACGGGTGGATAGTTCTCTCGAGCATTTACCGCTGTAGTACGTATAGAAAAGAGAAGACACCAACAACACGTCTCAAAGATAAAGAGTCAAGAGAATTAGAAAGAGCGGGACAGTTTATGAGTCTTTTAGCCTTTGACTTAACCCTATCCAAAGAACGGGTGAAACCTGAGCCACCCCAGATATGAGAGCAGTACTCCATACAAGGACGGGTGAGACCCTTGTATAATTGGAGTAACTGCTAGGAAGAAAAAATTCTCACAGTCTAAACAGAACCCCCAGCTTCTTTGAAGCCACCCTGGCAACCATTATGATATGAGGTTTCCAAGATATTTTTTGGTTTATGTTAAGGCCAAGGATGTTTATATTGTCAACAGGAGAGATGGGAGAACTATCAAAAGAAATAGAAAAGTTAGGAGGTGTCTTTGAGAGGGAGATTTCAAGAAGTTGATTTTTTAAAGAGTTGAATTTCATAAGGTTAAGACGACCCCACTGGGAAATTCTATCCAGATCTTCAAGAATGGAATCGGAAAGATGAAGACGAGAAGCAACTCTAGATGCAAAGGAAGGAGCAGATTTGAAATGAGTAGAAAAATGGAGGGTTGAGTCATCGGCATAAGAATGTATAGGGTTAGATGAACAACTGAGAAGATCACTAATGAAGAATAAGAATAGAGTAGGAGACAAGATAGAGCCCTGAGGAACGCCACTAATGACAGAAAAGGAAGAAAAAGTCGCTCCATCAACAACAGCAGAAATGGAAAGATTAGACAGAAAACTAGACATAAGTAAGCAAAGAGAATGAGGAAACCCAAAGGAGGGGATCATGGAAAGCAGTGACGAATGTCATACCCGTTCAAACGCCTTCTGTATGTCAAGCGTCACCACACAAGTCTCCTCATGGTCCCTAAGGGCAGAAGACTATAGATCTGTGAAATCGGAAGGTATTTCACCAGTAGTCTTCGAACGTCGAAAACCATACTGATGATCAGAAAGAAGGGGATGAGATTCCAGATGATCTAAGAAGTGAGAGTTGAGAAGGGTTTCAAAGATCTTAGACAGAATACAAGTGAGAGCTATAAGGCAATAGTTGAAATATAAGAGCGGCTACCTTTCTTCGGATTAGGTTGGACTAATGCGAGCTTCCACACTGAGGGAAAGAACTAGTATTGGGGCATAGAGAGAAAAGTTGAACGAGGGACAGAGCCAGCTCAGAGGCTAACTCCCTTAAAACTTGGGGAGGAATGCCATCCAGGCCGCTTGCCTTCCTAACATTCATAGACTTCATTCATCCATGGTCAAATGAAATCACTGGCAAAGGCATGGGACATCTGAGGGGAGAAGAAATAGGAGGAGGATTGCCGGAGTCGTCCAGGGTAGAATTAAAGGAGAATAAGAGGTCGAAGAGATTAGCCTTTTCAGTTGGAGTGTTAGCAACAGAACCATCAGAGCGAATAAGAGGAGGAATGGAAGATTTACAGAAATTGTTGAAGATGTTTTTGGCAAGAGGCCAGAAAGATTTTTCAATAGGAGAATTTAGGAGCTCATCACACCTTCGTTTAGTGAAAGTCTTCTTTGCTCGTCGAATAAAATCCCTGCAACAATTCCGAGCTGAATGAAAATTAGCTAGAGTGATAGGAGACCGAAGCGTTTTCAGAGACAAAGCAGTCACTCCAGGAATAGTTAGCGTAGAAGCAACGCAAAGCCCCCCCCCAGTCAGCCCGATCAAAGTGCCAGAAGATACGCTTAGGGCAGGGTGGAGCAGTTCGAGAGCAAACATGAAAATTAAGACAAATTAGATTGTGGTCGGAGTTACCAATAGGTGGGAAGATAGCGTATTTATAGAGAGAAGGACTAGTAGTGAAACATAAATCAAGAGTGTTCAAGAATTGGTTGGGACGATCTGGAATATGTGTTGGTTCTTTAATCAGTTGTTCCAGATCCTTGGGAATGCTGAATGATTCGGCCTCCTCTTCCCCTGAATCGATTTGAGAGAAACCTAACCATTCAGTGTTGTGTATGTTGAAATCCCCTAAATAGAGGACCTCAGTATTTGGATGCGAAGATGTAACAGTCTCGTGAGAAGTAGTTAGGTACTCAAGAGAGGTAGAAAAATCTGTTCTATTAGGAGAACAGTAGCAGAAGCACAAGATTATTGAAGTGGTAGGAATAAAGATTTTAAGCCACAGATCATCGAAGTTAGGAGATTCAAGATGCACAAGACATGTTATCGGAGTGTTGGTGTTAACATAAGCACAAACTCCACACTTAGAACAGAAATTATGAAATAAGTTATAGTTAGATATATTAAAAAAAATTAGAAGAGGAATTCTTTGATATCTGGGTCTCAGAGAAGAGTAAAAGATTAGGATGAGAATTAGAGAGATGGCATACACAGAAGCTAAGTAAGAGCGGAAGCCACGGACGTTGGTGAAGTGTATTGACAACCCACGTCTGCGCACACCCGCCATTCTGCACAAACACTTACGATCAGAATAGACAAACAAACAGCCAATCTAGGAAACTGACAAACATACAAACAATCACACGAGCAAACAGACAGACAAACGAAGAGACAAAAAAAAATAAAATAAAATAAAAACCGAAATAATGCTTATGTTAAAAACAAATATTGAAACGTTAAAATTAACTATGGAACTATATAACTATAAAACTATTTCTATTTAAAACATAATATTCACTAAAACTTATCTTAAATTTTATCAATCACTAGTTGATCCCGTCGTGAATTAAACCACTATAGATGCTAAATTTTAAAACACAGAAAATTGATAAAACAAATTTTCACAGTAGATAAACAATTAATTATAAACGTTTGAAAACACGGATACACTAAAATGCACTAAACACAAATTAAAACGATTAAGATGAAAAATAAACTATATATATATATATATATATATATATATATATATATATATATATATATATATATATATATATTATATATATATATATATATATATATATATATATATAAATAAATATATATATATATATCTATTATTTTTATTAGGAACTTTCATCAAGAAATAATTTACAACTAAATAATTATCATATTTGAAAAAAAAAATCTTCTCTCGGAACTAGTTTATGACAATTACGAAAAAAAATATGCGTGTGAGTGAGTGCGTATGTCTTTGATCTTGTGTTATTAATACTTTATCGCTTTAAGGTATGGGTTGTTCAAATATTAAAGAAATTAATATAAAAAACATAGAACTTTAAAAAAAATAACGAATAAAATAAAATAAGATATAAACTAAAATAAAATAAGAGACTTACAGATAAAATATTAAAAAAATAATGCAAATAAAATGAAAACGTGAATGAAGCTAAAAATAAAAAAAGAACTGCTAGAAATAAAATAAACAAAATATTAAAAACAAATACATATAAAAATTTACTTAGAGAGAGCAGACTTAGAAATTTATATAGGAAAAATTACTTAGAGAAAATATTTGGAAAAAGATTTCCCTATCGACGTTACTTAGAAAATAACAAATGTTGTTTAAGGTATTGTGTTTTTCTATTTTAAAAATGGTTAGGGAAGCTGAGTTTAGTGTCTTGTGATACATCAGTGCAATCACGGAAGGAAAGCAAAAAAGAGATAGGTAGATAGGTATTTAGAGTGTAGGAGAGATAAGCACATAGATTTATACACATGTAGATATACAGAAAAGAGAGAGGCAGATAAGTATAAATTTAGATATATAAATAGATGGATATATAGATTCAAAGAAAGAGAGAGATTGAGAGAGATAGAGAGAGAAATAGAAATAGAGATAGAAAAAGACGAATATCTAGATAGATAGATACGCAGAAAGAGTGGGTAAAGGATGAGAGAAATAGAGAGAGAGAGAGAGAGAGAGAGAGAGAGAGAGAGAGAGAGAGAGAGAGAGAGAGAGAGAGATAGGTAATATATGAGAATTAAGTCTTCATGATAAGAAGGAAATGATGTAATAGAAATACCTTCATGATTAACAACTTATATATATATATATATATATATATATATATATATATATATATATATATATATATATATATATATATATATATATATATATATATATATATATATATATATATATATATATATATATATATATATATATATATATAAAATTATACTGGCTAAGAAGAATGTTTCCTTTGTATATAAGTAAAAGGATGGTATGGGAGATGGGTGATAAATAATTAAATAAAAAGTAGGGTGTTTATTTATGCTAAGAATGTCTTTGTTATGATGATAAAATAAAAGTAAGTTGAGAGAAAACAAAGGGAAATAAAAATGAAAGATGCTTATTTTTGATAAGAAAGTCTTTGGAATTAAACAGAGTTTAAATGAGTCTCCTATTATGACGAAATATAAATTAAGGTGCTCTCTTATCTACTAATACGAGTCAATGAGATTTCAGCTCTCACGTGATGTCATAGCGTCTGATAAGAAATATTGAATAATGTCTTCCAATCAGTTCTTCAACTGCGCCTAAGCAAAATTGTATTTTCGTTACCTCGAAACCCTCAGACAATGACTTATTAACTTAAACCATTACAGTATCTGCTGGAAATTATTTAGTCTGAGATGTCTTGTGATATAGAGTTGTGTAGAAATATCCCAGTTCATAATCTTAAGCCTAAGGTAATGCTTAATCTCTTTGATTTATTACTAATTCATATTTATTATGTTTGGAGAATGCTTATATATACATAGATCATTGGAGATTTCAGCGTACATGTGTGTTTGTGTATGTGCTCGTGTGTGTTTGAGTGTTTTACGTATTTGAATGTTTTACGGGTTTGAGTGTTTTATGTGTTTGAGTGTTTTTTTTGTTTAAGTTTTTGTTTGTTAGAGTGTTTGTACTTGTGTGAATGTGTGTGTTTTAGTGTTTTACCTTTTTTCGTGTTTGATTATTTGATGTGATTGAGTTTGTGTATGTGTGATCAAGTGTTTTACAGTTTTCCGGCTTCAAGCTTTAGAATTTTAAAGAAGTAAATATTAAAAACAAAATAAAAAAAACTTAGAAATAAAATAAAGTAAAATAAAAAACATAAAAAAATAATTAGAAAAATAAAATTAAAAAATAAAAGTTATTTTAAAAATATTTTAGAAAAATAATTTTAAGAAAAACATAAAAAAATAATTAGAAAAATAAAATTAAAAAATAAGTTATTTTAAAAATATTTTAGAAAAATAATTTTAAGAAAAAATAAATAAAACAAAACTTGTAATAAGTAATTAAAAATAAATAAAATTATAAAGAAGAAAATAAAATTACAGATATTAATTTATGATCAGTCTTTATAATAATAAGTATTTATGTTCTGTAATAAAACAATGAAATAAAATTACAGCTGCTCTTTTTATAATAGAAAAGACTTTGTAATATTAAGTATTTGTATTCTGAAATAAAACAAAGTATTAAAATGCTGGCTGCTTGTTTTATGATATAAAAGTCTTTGTCGTGATAATAATAAAATTATAATAAAAGTTGACAGATGGTAATAGATAAAATAACTTTGAAAATGGGATGGTACAAGGGTAAAATTCTTTTTTATTCTCTTTGTTGTTATTTAAAACCTTTGTTTATTCATCAAATTTTTATTATCTTTCTTCTCCTTCTCCCTCTTCTCCTTCTTTCTCCTTCTCCTTCTATTCCTCCTTTTCATTATTCCCATCTCCTCGTTCTCTTCCTTTTCATTACTCCTTTCTCTTCTCCTCTTCTCCTCCTTCTCCTCCAGGAGAAGCCCCGGGATAACACTAGCAGGTCTAACATTGATCTTAAGCCTAACCGGCTTAAATCCTTTTAGGTTAACTACAAACCACAAAATAAACCTCATAAAGTCAAACAAAATAACGTCATACGATGAGGGATATGTACGTCTAAGTGAGGGTATAGTTGCATATATGTACGTATGAACACGTGGTGGAGTACATGATAGGTTTCCTTACTAGTTGTTGCCAGAAAAAATGCTAGGAAGATGTTAGAAATTATAAATAAAAAATAAAATGGACTGGTCCAGATTTAATGCAGAGCTGGTACAAAGGTAAAATTTTTCTTATTCCCCCTTCTAATTTCTTCCTTATCTTTCCTATTCTTCTTTCTTTCTTCTTTTCCTCCATCAGGAAAGAACGTCGTACTTATAAGGTTAACCGTAGTTAACCACAAAACCATACAATAACCCCAGGAAAGACAGTCGGAACCATTATTTTCTTTTCCTCCCTTAGGAATCCTTTTATTTCACTCAGGAAAAAAATGGTCAACCCAGGTACTGTCTCAGCCGAATGTGCGGTATATACCACTAACTAGGTCGTGAAAACTTGCAATTTCTTCACTTCATCTATTTTCTAATATTTTGTCTCTTTTATAAACTAACTAACACTGTTTAGAACTTTGAAATATTTATTTTATTAGCATTTAAAAAAAAATATTTATTCTTATTTCTATTTTTTAATAAAAAAAACTCTTTGAAGAGTATATTGTTATAAAGTATTTTAAGGTGACTGAATTTTTCCTTTTTATTTTTACAAAATAGGTAACACTTTATAAAACATTCGCATTTACCTAAACTTATTTATTTAATAAAAATTACTTTACTATATTTATATTTTAATATAATTTTTATTATTCGCATATGAAATCTGAATTGAAGTTGGAACGCTAATCTCTTTCTTTATTGTGTATTTGTATTTTTTATTTTTATGTTGTAAAAGTTTCAATTTCTGATCATTTTTCTAAAAATAAAGGTTTGGTTTTTACATTGTATTCAACATTTTATTTTCATAACTTTCAGTAAAATAGAAGTAATCCAATTAGGTTATTTCTGATATTAGCAGATTTCAAATATCGAAAGATATTCCTATAAATTAAAGTTTTAAAAATACATTTCAGATTTGTTTTTTCCAAACTTTTATTACTCCGAGGGAATGATAAAATGGTTTACATCATCGTCGGATTTTTCCAATGAAAATAATTGGCTTAATAAGGTTGGACCCTGTTCTGGTCGAGCTGTAAAATTCTTAAAGAAATTTGATTTTCCGGTAAGTTTTTTACAATAATATTTAATGCAAATATTAAGCAAATTAATCTCTAGTATTTATAAATTTATTTTAAATTCAAGAAATTTAAATGTAAAGCAAATTTTTCTTCCCTCTCTCCAAGCACATCCTACAACCCCAAAAAAGAAATTCATATCCAAAATATAAGAATCTCATGAACATGAGCATCATCTTTTTTCCAAAGATTTGATTTCTCTTTGCTGATCGTGATGGTGGAGAACTTTAGTTAATATCAGAAAGCTACTTGAACCCTCTGATTGTTTAGAATTTAATACAGTTTGTCATCTCTCACGGGCTGATCCCTTTCTAGGAAGAATAGGAAGAAGCAGAAATATAAAATAAAAGAAATCTCCACTCTAGCCCAAGCCTAACACAAATATCTCAGCAGCGCGCAGACGGAGGTTTAAGGAGAGGAAGATTAAATGCAGCAAGGAAAACAGATGATGGCAGAGAGTTCCACAGAACAGAGGTGGATGGAAAGATGGAAGCAACTTAATGGACAAACTTGAGATTTACAATATTCACACAAAATTCATGCGAAAGTAAGAATCTACTTGTGTTAAGAGGGTGAAGCAATGGTGGTGGAATGTGAGAGGTCAATTCTTTCAAGCACCTGCTGTTTAGTACCTACAGAAAGAGGTAAATGCCAACGTCACGTCAATGAGATATAGGGTCAAGAGAGTTTGAAAGTATGTGACAGTTTATTAGTCTTTTAGACTAAATCCTATCCAAAAGGAGAGAGGAACCGAACTCCCCCAAATTGTCAGAACAGTACTCAATACAAGGTCAGATAAGACACATATAATTGCAGTAACTATTATGAAGAAATAAATTCCCTCATCCTGTTTATTACTCCCACCTTCTTTGAGGTTGTCTTAGCAACAGCTGTGATATGAAGTTTCCAACGTAGTTTATTATTTATATTCAGACTAAGAATATTTATGTTGTTTACAGGTGAGACAGGAGAGCCGTCGAAGAAGATAAAAAGGTTGGGGAGGTGTTTTTGAGATGGGAATATGAAGAAGTTGAGTTTTTAAAGAGTTAAATTTCACAAAGTTAATTCACCACAAGAAAATTCAATTCAAATCGGCAAAAATATAGTCAAAAAGCTAAAGAGGAGAAGCAACTCTAGAAGCAAAAGAGGAAGCAGATTAAAATGAGTAGAAGAATGGAGACTCGAATCATCGGAAAAAGAATGAACAGAGCTAGAATTGCAGCTGACAAAATAGATGCTGAAAAGTGAGAATAAAGTTGGAGATAGAACAGAATCCATTGGGGCATCACAATTGACAGTAAAGGGATAAGAGGTCGCTCCTTCTACAAACGTCGATATGAAATGATCAGAGAGAAAGCAAGACATGTATAAGTAAAGTGAAGGAAGAAACCCAAAAGAGATAAGCTTTGAGGATATAGATGCATGTCATAACAGTTCAAAAAACTTTGGAAATGTCAAGTACCACTACACAATACTCCCATAATCCCTAGAGCATAAGACTTTTAATCAGTAAAATAGGAATGTACAGTCGTCAGCAGAAGTTCGTTCCTAATTATTTATACACATATTCATTTTTTTTTTTAAATGGTGGTAATGGGTTTTTCATTTAAAGATTTAGCCAATTAAAATTTAATTTAGCTCCGCCCACATTTTTTATTTTCTTTTCATGGTGAATATATGGTGAACATAAAGAAACAGGTATTGATGAAATTATAGTACAGCAAAAATCTTCACTATCGCTTCTGATGTATAATTTTCAGTCCAAAATTTCTTTTAATATGCAAAATATATACGTTAAAAAATTAGTAACGAAGTAATCAGGTTTATTTAGGAATTAATTTAAATTTTATTGAAAATGCCGTGTTTTTTAAGTTGAAGCGGTATTAAATATATATATATATATATATATATATATATATATATATATATATATATATATATATATATATATATATATATATATATATATATATATATATATATATATATATATATATATATATATATATATATATATATATATATATATATAGATATATATATATATATATATATATATATATATATATATATATATATATATATATATATATATATATATATATATATATATATATATATATATATATATATATATATATATATATATATATATATAATATAAGAACAAAATTCTATTTTAAAGTTTTCAGGAAATTAATATTTTCAAGGATAACGTCTACACTTAACTCATTCATCCCTTATATTTATAAAATTAGCTTCATTAGAACCCTTTATTGATAGAGGATATAAGATTTCCTCATCATATTTCAAACTCAAAAAAAAAAAAAAAAAAAAAAAAAAAAAAAACACTTCCTGAAATCATTTTTTTAAAGAGCGGATTCCCTGATTATTTAATTGCCAATATATATTCTGAAAACAAATTTCTGCAAAATTTCAGAATAAACCTATCTTGAGATCTTTTATATGAAATTAGATGCAAAACTGAAGGTATATTAAATTGAAATTTCCTTCGATTTAAACTCAAAGGATTTTTTTGATTGAAAATAAAACTGGATATTTTTCTCTTTATTAAGGAAAAATTCCATTACCTTTATCATCATCGCTTGTCTATAAATATGTGGGGTAGCTGTGAGACTTCCTATAAAGGAAAAACAATTCGCTGACTTTCTACGAGGATCGCTAAACATAAAGGAGTTATTTTCTTTATAACAATGGATTAGTTACATTATCCCACTTAATCAGTTATAAATTCTCATTCTCTCCATAGCAATCATTTTATACAGGATAGTTACTTTTGAATTTTGGAGTATGCAAATCTAGGAGTCTTTAAATATTTTTGATAATGAAAATCAAATTTAAATGAAGAAGGGAAAAATTTAATCCTGATGGTCTTATTACAGTATTTTTTATCTATTTTTTTATTTATATGTTTATATATCATGATATTTTATGCTAATTTTTTTATTAATATATAATATTTTACAATTTGTAATTCATTCTTTTATAAGCCTTGAAATTGGTTAGAAGTTTAAGTTACCCGAAACTAGTCGACATAATAAAACTTAGAATATATTTAAATTTATTTTGGTTATACTTGCTATTATATATATATATATATATATATATATATATATATATATATATATATATATATATATATATATATATATATATATATATATATATATATATATATATATATATATATATATATATATGTAAATAACTGATTCGAAGCAGAGTCATAAACTGATTTACTTTTTTACTTTTTCATGGGTGGTTAGGATATGTCATTGAAGACTGGAACACCCTGTGCATTCATTGGCCAATGTTAACATGTATATCCCTCTTTACGCCTAATCATTATGGAGAATATTTCCATTATACCTCGTGTAGAATATCGACCGAGCGTTAATCATTCCCAGTTCAGACAAAATTATGTTAGCAGACTTATACTTGTCTTTCATTTAAATTGTTTTAATAATGGCTCAGGATCGGAAACCTCTGAGTTCGGGAAGGTGGTAACTAAAAAATACGCTACAGTCCCCCATTCCTATTTATCTCTTCAAAGTTTAAGAACTCTAATTGTATGGGTATTTCCGTCAATGCTTTCGAGATGTTCAGATTACAGCCTCTCGCTTTTTACACTGATTTCTTGAATATTCGTGAACTTAATCAAGTTAAGTCTAATTTCAAGTCTGTTAACAACCACATATCCTCATAACCTCTCTTTTATAAACAAGAAAACTCTAACAGCAAACACTTTTTAATTTCAGTTCCAAAAGTCTGCGATGATGTTGCTTGTCCTCGTCTTTCATATTTGAAGCCTAATTTTTGGTTTTTGGTTTCGTCTCTCATGCCAATCTCAGACTAAATATTTTTTGCTATTTATTTATCTCCTAATATTGCTGACGATCTTAAATTCAACGTAAAAACACATTCTTCCTATTTTTCCATTCTAAAAATTTCAATTTTAAAACATAAATGTTCATCACGCGTCAAGAGCTTTCCTCTAAATCGGAAAATCCATTTGGTAAAATTTTTAACTAATTTCAATGACCTCAAACACCTGGTGCAGCTTTCTACTCGTATCCCTGATAGAACTGTCGAATAACTTGATCCTCTTGAAATTTTCCTAACTCTAATGCTTCCGATTATACTGTTAATTTCTTTACTCATTTGATTTCCTCCAATCATTTCCTAATCCTTGCATCCTGTCCTATACTTTCAAACGATTTGCTTCTTCTGAGTGAAGACGTTTGTGGTACTTCAGGGTTGCATGCATGAGGAATCTTTTTTTTCAAATTTCTTTAATTTTCCTTGTAGTAACTGCTGCTTTGGCGTTGTGGATCTATCACTGTGAGCAGAGCACATAGCGGTGGTAATTCTCTCAGGTATGGACTTGTTAATCCGACCATTGCATTTTCTTACCCTTCGAATAAATCTAATAACTTTTCGAGAAACTTTGATGTTACCTTCAAGAATTAAAATCGTCTTCAAACTCATGAACCTTACAACTTTTAAGTTGCTTTTCAAATTCGTGCTCAATATATTCTAAATAAGCAGGGCTATTCCACTTCTAAATACATCGAACTTCCACTTTGCTTAAGCACCACAATATTCATTCCAAAAAAAAATAATTAATGTGGCTGAAACACAACAAGCACACGCACAAATACACAGACATAGACACACACATAGACATATATATATATATATATATATATATATATATATATATATATATATATATATATATATATATATTATATATATATATATATATATATATATATATATATATATATATATATATATATATATATATATATATATATATATATATATATATATATATATATATATATATATATATATATATATATATATTTTCTTCACTCCTTTTAAGGGTTTTATGGAGTCATTCGGGATTGAAACCTCAATCCTTAGAATGACCCCTTATTTTCTGTCCTTTGGTGTTTTAACGGTATCCCAGTACCGTTCTTAAGATACTTATACTTTTTTATCACAGCCATACTTAGTTCCAGTGTGGAAACCTGTATAGGCAGCTTTTCTAGATGTTTTATTAGACTTTTTTTTAATTATTCCTGTCGCTCCCACGATAACTGGGACTTTTTCAATTCGGTCTATGTTCCAGATTCTGCGTAGTTCAAATTTAAGTCTTTGATATTTTAGTTCTTTCTCTCTTTCATGAGCCGAGACACCCCATCCCAAGGGACTCCAACCTCTGGTATCATACAACTATTTTCTTTTTTGTTGTGGATGACAATATCTGGTTTATTGATTGTAACATGAGCGTCTGTTGGGATACTGTAATCTTAAAGAAGTAATACTCTATTGTTTTCTTCTATATTGTTCGGATTGTGTTCCCAGTGGTTGTTTGTATTCAATGGTATATCAAATTTTTTACCCAGTCTGAAATGGATTAACCGGCATATGCTGTTATGTCTTTCTGTGTACAAGCCCCTTAGTAACAAAACCTCACATCTCGATAATATATGGCACACTGATTCCGACCAACTACTGCATAATCTGCATTAGTCCGATATTCGTTCTCCTTCAATATGTTTTTTGAACCAGTTTGGTCCTAAGCGCCTGATCTTGGGCCGCCAAAGTAGTTCGCTCATCTTCGGATTTTAGCCATCCCTTAATCACAACCTCACTTGATCTATATGTGTCTATGAATACTTCATCCAATACATTTTTATGATTGTTTTGCGAATGTGTGGAGTTTCCATTGTTCTAAATTTACTTCTTCTCTCTTCTCTTTGTATAGTTCTTTGATGTTTTTTTTATCTTTTTCTCTAGTGTTTCATTACTTCTAATCTCTTTTTCCTCTTCACTTATGTTTCTATCTCTTAAATAAATAATCATTCATTTTCTTTATTATTGATGTTGATGATGGTTTCAAACTTTCATGCTCGTACACCTATCTTATAAACTTATCTTGTTTTCGTTTCAAATATTTTCCTATTCCTATTATGTCAGATTTATATATTGCATCTATTGATGGTACACCCATTCCTCCTTTTTTCCTGGCAACATGCATGCGAGCTACGCATTGGTTTCTGTATGTCATTTTGTGCATGTGCAGCATTTTTCTTGTCATAACATCAAGATTATTTAGGTCTTCCTGCATCCAATCTATAGCACCAAACCCATATGAAAGTACAGGAATTGCCAAGGTCTTAATGGCTTGCATTTTATTTCTTGGGTTTAGTTCTGACTTAAGGATTAATTTTATTCTTCTTCTGTATTCCTTCTTTACCTTTGCTTTCATCAAGTTGTGTTCTATTCTTTCTGACTCCTCTATTCCAAGGTATTTATAAGTGTGTTCTTGTTCTAATTCTCTTATTATATCTCCTTCAATTTCTATGTTCTCGCTTTCTATTTTTCTACCTTTCTTGAGGACCAGGAACAGCACATTTATCCCGACCAAACTCCATGCATATGTCGTTGAGAATTTCTTTACTATTTCTATCTGCTTAATTAATGGTCTCCTCCTTATTTGGGGCATAGAGTTTCAAGTCATCCATATTAAACAAATGGGAGTTTAACTTAGTTTTTTCTCGGTTCTTGAGTTGATGCGATACCCGTTTTTTAAGTTTTTAATTAAAGTACTTAGATTATTTATGGCAATCACAAATATCAGAGGAGAGATGGGATCTCTTTGGAATATCTCTCACTTAATTTTTACTTCATTTACAACTAAAGTTCCTTCTTCATGATGGAGACTTATGCTGACTTTCCACATCTTCATTACATCATCCACAAACCTCAGAATTTCAGGGTTAATTTTATATTTTTTTAAATATCCTTAATCCAATCATGAGAGACACTATCGTAAGCTTTTTTTATAGTCTATCCATGCCATACTTAGGTTTTTCTGTGCCTTCCTTGAGTTTTCCGTTATCATTTTGTTGATGAGTAACTGGTCTTTCGTTCCATAGCTCTTTTTACAGCAACCTTTCTGTTCTTCGCTTATGATGTCATTCTTATCCAGATGTTCTTGGATCCTTTTGGTTAATACTGCTGTTAAAGTTTTATGTAGGGTTGGTAAACATGTGATTGGCCTATATTTTTCAGGTCTCTGAGTCTCTACACTTTTGTGGGTCAATACTGTTTCTCCTGTTGTTAACCACTGTGGAATTTCTTCTCTTCCATTCATTATTCTATTGTAACATGCAGTAAGAGGACCCAAGAGCGTTCTTATTTTCTTCAACCATACATTTTGCACTC
This sequence comes from Armadillidium nasatum, assembly GCA_009176605.1. NCBI lineage: Eukaryota > Metazoa > Arthropoda > Malacostraca > Isopoda > Armadillidiidae > Armadillidium > Armadillidium nasatum. The sequence goes on from SEYY01000411.1 coordinate 14,419, forward strand.
TATCTGGTCCAGGTGTTTTCCAATTGCTATTGCTTTTATGTACATCTTTCATTTCTTTTTCTGTAATCGCTACATGTTACATTCTTTCAATATTAGTTGTGTTTTCATTGTTCCTTATTTAAGTATATATAAAAATGTGTGTGTATGTTTGTATATGTATGAATTGAATGTTAAAAATTGCCTTACGTTCTCATATAACGAAAAACCGATATTTCGAAATAGCCAACATAATTTTTATTTTTTTTTTTTGATAAAGCCAGCTGAATATTCAGATTCATGATTGTTATAGTTAAATATATTTATATATATTTTCGCTTTTTTATTTTTTGTTTGTTTGTTTGTTTGGATAAAACCAGCTGAATATTCAGATTCATGGCACACGATCACATATCAAATAGGGGATTAGCTTCAAGTATCCCAAACCCATGACTGGTGATGATTATAATTTTATTAAATTATTAAAACGATGGGAGTGTCCATGCATTGATATATATTGATAAATCAATATTGAAGGTTGAGGCAACTTCTTATAACATGATCATATATATATATATATATATATATATATATATATATATATATATATATATATATATATATATATATATATACTATTTTTCAAAAGAGTTATATTCACTCGGTTTATATCTATTATTTAATATTCGAACCCTAGGTTGATCAATGCAAATTGAGATATACATATATATATATATATATATATATATATATATATATATATATATATATATATATATATATATATATATATATATATATATATATATATATATATATATATAGAATATATAACTGCATATTTTGATCGTTAGCTAAGCAAAATAAAGATATTACATGTTATTAAAATTTATATTTACTTGTTGCATTAAATTGTAAAAATTTCTAAATTGCGAAAAGAGATTGACGTTATTAGTGTAAAGGTTAAATTTCATTTCGAATTTAGAAATATGTGTATATTTGTCGTTAAAATATTTCATACCCTTACAGAGTTTCCAAATTTCATTACTAAAAATTTGAATTAATAAAAGTTAATAACTTAAATAAAACTTTCTTTTTGTTAAGTAACATAAAAAAAAAAAAAAAAAAAAAGAAAAAAAGGAAAAATTTTTTTTTTACATTATATATATATAATATATATATATATATATATATATATATATATATATATATATATATATATATAGGCAAATTATTCTCAATCGTCATCGGCAATTTTCTATCGATTATTTTGAAAATCAATTTACATAAATTTGCTTATAAATATATTTGATCAACCCTCTTCTATTGAGAATTAAAAGCTGTTTTTATTTATTTTATTTTTTTTAAAAACCAAGTCATCATCGCTCATGGGTAGAACCCTATTCAAGAGAGAAGGAAATCATCCCCAAGACGAAATCGAATTACCCCAGATTGTTTCTGTATCTCAATTTAAAAACTCTAAAATTAAACTACTTGAATTTTGAATGGCTATCCACGTGCTTACACATTAAAATTTTTAAAATCAATGTTTTGAAGAAACTACAGGGTGTCCCACATGTTTCCGGCCCCAGATATGCGCTTATAGATATCAAAGTACTATTCAGACGGTAATAAAATTTGGTGTGGGAGAATCGTGCAGACATCAAAAAATAAGTGTTGGAAGTGATTGCCATTAGCATTAAGGTATGTCTACACACTATTTGTCCATGTTAAGGAATGTGTCGCCAAAGTTACTTGGAAAAGACCGGATCTTCAAAGAATTCGATTTCATACAAGCTGAAATTGGAAGTATTGTGAGTTGCTCGACCTCTCATGTTTCTACCTCTTTTCTTACACACTAAATTTTGTTCGCAGCAAATTTGATTAGCTAACGACATTTAATTTAATATCTAAAAGCCAAGAGCGAGTGGGACACCCTATATTATACTAAATATTATAATTAAACTATATACAGTATATTATATACTGTATTATATATGTTAAAACTTCATGAACTACACATTTGAATAAAGAAAGGACAATTCAATTCTTATTTATAAAAAAAAATTAAAATAATAAAAAAAAAATTTAATATAAATATATAACTATATATATTATATATATATATATATTAATATATAATATATATATATTATATATATATATAATATATATTATATATATATATATATATATATATATAATATATATATATATATATATATATATATATATATATATATAACTGCTGTTGGGTGGGACGTTTTTCAAAATGGAAGGAATAATGAAGGGTGGAGTCATCAGCATAGGAGTGGATAGGAGATGAGGTGATAGAGAGAAGGTCATTAATGAAGAGTAGAAAAAGTGTTGGTGATAGTACAGAACCTGAGGAACACCACTTAAAAGATTTAAAGGATGAACGGTGGCGTCTACAACATTGCTATAGAAGACCAGAAAGGAAATTAGAGAGGATAGATACAAAAGTGGGAAGTTTAGAAATCAAAGCTTTGTGCCAGACTCTATCGAAGGCTTTCGATATGTCCAGCGCGACAGCAAAAGATTCACCGAAATGCCGAATAGCGGAGGACCAAGATTCAGAGAGAAGGGAAAGAAGATCACCTGTAGAGCGTTTCTTACGAAAGCCATACTGGCGATCAGAGATAAGATTAGAAGAATAGAAAATAAGGATAGATTCGAAACTTTAGAGAGAACGGAGGTCAAAGAAATAGGACGGTAGTTGGAGGGTTGAGAGGGGTCCCCTTCTTCGGCACAGAATGAGGCACGTTTCCAGAAGAAGGGAAGGTTGAAGTAGATAGACAAAGACGAAATAGTTTACCGAGGCAGGGTGCAAGCTCGGAAGCACAAGTTTTGAGAACCACAGGAGGAATACCATCAGGACCGTACGCCTTCTTAGTATTAAGCTCAGAGAGAGCAGAAATGACATCTTTAGAAGAATTTCTATTTTAGGCATATTGAGTTAGAGGGGTTGGAGGAGGAATAGCTCCGGAATCGTCTAATATTAGAGGAAAGTTTGAGCAAAGAGTTCAGCTTTAGAAGAAGG
>SEYY01000411.1:17555-32804 GCA_009176605.1 Armadillidium nasatum
TAAATCCTCAATTTTGGTGTCAAAGATTTTAACCTCTGCAAAATACTGCTTCACTCCTTCGAGCTGTGACAGAGTAATCTGAATATCCTCTTCGCTTGAGGAAAGCTCAAGAATATTTTTGAACAGCAGAGTGATCTTCCTCTTGACAACTGCTCTAGATCTTTTTATAGGAGACAGCCTTTCTTTCAATTCCTGAAGGAGACTATTACTGTCTTCAGGAGAGAGGGTGTCCGCTTCATTTCCCCCCAATTCTACACTTAAGATGTCTTCCAGTTCTGTAATTAGAAGACTAGCAGCTGTCTTGTCAAAGAGAGGCATTTTTATCTAATGTTCAAAATACAACGCAAAATACGCAACGAAAGAGTAACGCAAAATGCACAATTAAAAGCAAATGTGCTTTGCTAGAATATACGCAAAATATTCACAGACTTAAATTTATATATATATATATATATATATATATATATATATATATATATATATATATATATATATATATATATATATATATATATATATATATATATATATATATATATATATATATATATATATATATATATATATATATATATATATATATAATATATATATATATATATATATATATATATATATATATATATATATATATATATATATATATATATATATATATATATATATATATATATATATATATATATATATATATATATATATATATATATATATATATATATATATATATATATATATATATATATATATATATATATATATATATATATATATATATATATATATATATATATATATATATATATAAATTTAGATTTTTCAAAAGTCTTTCGTTAAGACTTATAGGTTAGCTTTTCTAAACCTATTTCAGGTCGTATAAGCTTTTTTTACGTATATACAAATATAAATATTTGCATATACAACCTATTTCACTATTAAAGAATATGAAGCGCAAATTTAACCGAATAAATTTTAATTTTCACACGCATATGAAAATTAACCCAAACGTGAAACGAAAAATACTTTCTCTAGATGAATCTAGAGAAACATAATTTTTCTCAAGATAAAATAATCAATTAGATTATTTCATTAATGTCACTCAGTTTACGAGTGAAAATGTATCCTGATGTAAAGATTTTTACAGAATCAATATAAGGAGTATTGTTGACTCTCTATATTGAGATGTTAGTTTATTAGTTATCTTTTGGAGGCAATATTCTTTTGGAGACTAGGGTTAGTCGCTTATATAAATATAAAATATTTATATAAACGGAGATGATACACCGCTAGAATAAGCTTTGAGAAAAATTGTGCTTTTCTCACTGCTCGAAACGAATAAATTAAACCCGTTTAAAGCCTCCAAGAATATGTATTTTAATAGTTAACAAACGGAGCTTTCAAAAGATTTGACGAATATGAAATATTAACGCGAAAGGCTCCGAATGCAACTTATATAACTTCAAGAATACTCCTGGCTTCAAACCAACTACCTGCCTGCTATTTGACAGAATAAACGACACGGCAAGCAATCGGCCAATCTCCAAGAATATTCTATCAGTTATCAATTGCAAATTTGAACTCTTTGAATTGTACGAAACTTTGAAAGATGTAAACACAATCGTTAAGAACGTAAATTAGAATAAATCTAGACACCATGAAGTATCATAAAAAAGTGATAGAATTCAAAACTGGCAACCTCTGACGTTAACCACCAGTCTCCAGAAATATTAGCCTCATTTTAACTTGAATAATTTTTAAACTGGCAACTACCAATTATAATTTTAATATATATATATATATATATATATATATATATATATATATATATATATATATATATATATATATATATATATATATATATATATATATATATATATATATATATATATATATATATATATATATATATATATATATATATATATATATATATATATATATATATATATATATATATATATATATATATATATATATATATATATATATATATATATATATATATATATATATATATATATATATATATATATATATATATATATATATATATATATATATATATATATATATATATATATATATATATATATATATATATATATATATATATATATATATATATATATATATATATATATATATATATATATATATATATATATATATATATATATATATATATATATATATATATATATATATATATATATATATATATATATATATATATATATATATAATATATATATATAATATATATATATATATATATATATATATATATATATATATATATATATATATATATGCAAAATTAAGGCTTCTACGAATTGAAGAATGTTTTGCTCTTTTACTGTAATCTAGCTTAGGGTATGCAGACCTAAAGCTTACTTTGTTGTTCGTATACAAAAATTTTGTATTTCTCTTACTTTGCCAGTAGATTTTTGTTTATCTTAAAATTTATATAGTGGCGTAGTGAAATATTTTTGTGCTTTTGTACTATTTTATTTTATATAAACATTTCACAGTCATTTTCAAATTTTCAAGTTACAATTTTCAAGCGTGATCGGTGTTAACCGGCTTTTCTTAGCATAGCTCTAGAATTCTCTAACATCGATATATGTGGGCATTCGGCATGCACGATATCGATATACTCGATATCGTCCTTTTTTTTCAATATTATTTTAATTAAATTATATTTACAAAAAGCAATTATTATCAATACAACTTTACTCCATATATATATATATATATATATATATATATATATATATATATATATATATATATATATATATATATATATATATATATATATATATATATATATATATATATATATATATATATATATATATATATATATATATATATATATATATATATATATATATATATATATATATATATATATATATATATATATATATATATATATATATATATATATATATATATATATATATATATATATATATATATATATATATATATATATATATATATATATATATATATATATATATATATATATATATATATATATATATATATATATATATATATATATATATATATATATATATATATATATATATATATATATATATATATATATATATATATATATATATATATATATATATATATATATATATATATATATATATATATATATATATATATATATATATATATATATATATATATATATATATATATATATATATATATATATATATATATATATATATATATATACTCGTTCCTGATCATCAGTATGTCTGGAAAGGAATGCTCTAATGATGATCATCTTTTCCTTCACTTTGATAATTGTCTTCTGCAATTCCGAATTTCGGTAAATCTTTAGCTGTAGGGCTGGACATATCAAAAACTTTTGATAAGAGTCTAGCACAAAGTTTTGATTTCAAAGATTCCCTCTTTCGGTATCTATCCTTCACTCTGTAACCTTCTATGTGATCTTCTTTCCAGTCGTTCTATTGCAGCAGCACTAGATGACCATCATTCTTCCTCTAAATCTATTAATTGTGGTGTTCCTCAGGGTTGTGTACTATCCCAACTCTTTTTTCTATTTTTCAACAATGATCTTCGTCCCATAACTTCTTTACCAATCCACTCTTATTCTGACGATTCCACCCTTTACTATTACTTTCATCTTGAAAGATACCCTACACAACCGCAGTTAGCTTATGCTCTGAGGGTTGACTTGGAGCAGATGACCTCTCATCTTTCTCGTATTTCCAATTGAGCAGGAGAAAACATGGTTGTTTTCAATGCCTCAAAAACTCAATTCTTTCACCTATCTACTAGGTGATATTTTCCACACAACTATAATATCTTCTTCAAAAACACTCAACTCCAACCTTCCCCTATCCTCAATACCTTTGATGTTTCCTTTGACCTTATCAAAAAAAGTTGTCGACGTTTTGGACAAGTGAGAAAATTTTGTTAATGACGTGTCGGCCCATTAACCTGTCGACTACTTTTCGACTAATTTTTGACAAATTGTTTTACTATATATATATATATATATATATATATATATATATATATATATATATATATATATATATATATATATATATATATATATATATATATATATATATATAATCATAAAAATAAACTAAATTAAAAATTTGTGATATCCTTTAATATCATTATGAATAAATTTCCTTATTATTCAGGCAAAACATGTATACTTTTTACTAATAACCTAATATTTTAACAAGAACTATACGGCAAAAAACCATTCTTAATGTACCCTTATTATTATTATTATTATTATTATTATTATTATTATTATTATTATTATTATTATTATTATTATTATTATCATTATTATTATTATTATTATTATTATTATTATATATATATATATATATATATAATATATATATATATATATATATATATATATATATATATATATATATATATATATATATATATATAGATGTGTGTGTGTGTGTGTGTGTGCGTGTGTGTGTGTGCGTGTGTGCGTGTGTGTGTGTGTAACTATATCGTTTCCAAATATTATGCTTACCTAAAATAATGTTATATTTCACTTTGGTCAATGAGCGTGGCTAAAGTATCTTGTTGAAAGACGATTGGATGAAAATTTAATCTTAAAATTAGACCCATGTGACTTTGAAAAATGATCGACCCTAGCAATAGTGCATTACTTCTGTACACGATAGTACATCACCAGTAGTGCTTATTCGTCGAAAGTCATTTTTTTGATTTCATCTCTAGTGGGCAAAGGCCAGAGGCCTTTGCAACAATTCGACGGGCAGAAAGAGACTAGAGAGAATTAGAGCAGGATAGTTGATAAGACGAAAAGCCCTAGACTCCACCTTTTCAAGAAGAGCTGTGTGAGTGGAAGCACTCCAGATGTGTGAGATGTACTTTATACAGGGGCGAACAACACCCCTATACAGAGCAAGCAACTGGGGTGGTGTGAAAAAATACTGATGATCTGAAGAGTAATGAGACTCCAGATGATCCAGGAAATGTACGTTACGAAGAGTTTTAAAGAGCTTAATCATAATACAAGGAGAGCAATTGGAAGATAGTTGGGAGGGTCAGAGCGGCTTCATTTGTTCGGAATCAGCTGAACATATGTGCGCTTCCAGCACTGAGAAAAAGTTTTAACAATATGGCATAGAGAGGCGCCAACTCAGACTCACATTCTCTTAGAACACTGTGAGGAATGCCATCCAGTACACCAGCCATCCTTACGTTCATAATTCTCAGAATCTTACGCAAATGATCATGCGTAATCTGAGAGGAGGAGTATAAGGAGGAATACCTGATTAGTTCACGGTTGAATTAAATGGAAAAAAGAAGTCGAAGAGATTTGTCTTTTTAAGAGTGTTAGAAGCATATACTTCAAAACGAATAAGAGGAGGTAAGGGAGATTTAAGGAAGTTATTAGTTTTTTTCTAGAATCTGAAAAATTATTTTCCTGTAAGGGGTCAGCTCCTTTTCTTTTAATGAAAGTAAGCTTGATCTGTCGAATAATATCCCAAAAACGAATTCAAGGTGAATGAAAATTTGCAGAAGTAATAAGAGGACAAGGGTTTTTTTCATGGCCGTTACGCATTATCTCTCTCGTGAATGGTACAAGAGCAGGTACCTTCGAACCAAGGATTTTGAGGAGAAAAAGATTTAGTTGAAGATGAAATTCACCTGCTTATTCTATTGGCAATTGTGGCTCCCAATTTTCTGTAGACATTAAAGCGCCATTCGTGTTAAAACAGGATTCATTCCAATTGTAGTTAGCTAAGAAACGGTGCAATGCTCTCAATTAGCCCAATTGAAGTTACAGAAAGTATTTTTAGAGCATAGTTGAGCTTAAGTTTATGCATATTATAGTTAACTTGATTGATATGCTATGACTAACAAATATAGCTAAGAATTCAGTACTCTAGCTTTTATTTAGTGTCGAATAACTCCTTATTGCATGCAGATTCAATTCTATCACTCTTGCCATCATTTTACTTTAAAAGCATCTATAGGTGCACTAGAAGTATCCCTACGAATACCTTCTTCTAACGAATATCAGGATCGTGCAGCCAAGATCCTCTTATTTTGAATATGATCCGAATTGAAAAAAATACCTTCAAAATCCTTACAGAACAGGCTCTGATCCCATTCCATTAAAACGATGTAACATAAAAAAAATAATGCCATTTCATTAGTTAATTAAAAACATGGGTATGAAAGAGTAAATCTTTTCTCCGTCTCTAATTCCATCAAGATTTCAGAATGGAAATAAAATGTACGCAGGTTATTAATATATATATTTATATATATATATATATATATATATATATATATATATATATATATATATATATATATATATATATATATATATATATATATATATATATATATAAGTGAAAGCTGTTTTTAAAGGAGATTCATTAAGAACAACATTGTCTATTTTTAATTTTTTAAACTCTTAATTCTAATTGTAAATAAACGAATGATTTAGCAACAATAAAAGGATTAATTCTCTTTAATATTTGTTAGTTATTACAAGCTCAGTGACTCTCCATACCATATTAATTTCTTTTCTAGCATATATGTCTTCATATAAATTGTTTTTGATAATAAATGGTAATTGTAAGATAAATTTATTGTTCTACTCACCAGTGGCGGCTCGTGTAAACTTGGCAAGGAGGGGCTGAAAGTTTATATATATATATATATATATATATATATATATATATATATATATATATATATATATATATATATATATATATATATATATATATATATATATATATGTGTGTGTGTGTGTAAAATTTCAAAAATTTATATATATATATATATATATATATATATATATATATATATATATATATATATATATATATATATATATATATATATATATATATATATATATATATATATATATATATATATATATATATATATATATATATATATATATATATATATATCAAACGTACCTTATTTATTCTTGAAAACTTGCTTATATTCTTATTTAAAAATAAGATTAGTTCTTCGAATTTTAGATGTCGAAAAGTTTTCAATTATTTTTTCATTGAAATCTGGTATTTTACACCATTTCGCTCTCTATTGAAAACATCGCTAATACATTCAATCTCTCGTTGCACATGGTACTACATTTAATAGTTTTTATTCTATTCAAAGTCGAGAAACATCTCTCTGCTTCAGACGTTGTCATCGGAGTTGTAATTGCTTTCATATAAATAATGTTTTAAAAGCATACTGTCATATTACACCAAATTATATAAATTTCGCATTTTTTACACTATTCTTACTCAATCGCTAAATTTATCTTCCTTCAAAATTTGAAAAAATTTTCTCACAAAAACAGACGCTGCCACGTACGTCTTTCAACATAAAAAAAAAAACAATTATTACGTACGTATTAAAATTATTATAAGATTTTTTTCTATTCCCAATTATTCTTACTTAAAATTCTGCAAGGATTACAAAAATGTTATCCTTTTTAATGTACGTTTAATACTTTTTATAATATTTAAGTATGTAGAAGTGCATCTGGCATAATGTTATATATATATATATATATATATATATATATATATATATATATATATATATATATATATATATATATATATATATATATATATATATATATATATATATATATATATATATATATATATATATATATATCAAGAAAAAAAAACATATAAAACTTGTAATTTTTCTTCCACAATTAAAAAAACAACCTCCCTCGACATGAGACTTTAAACACCTGTCTTAGTCTGTTTATATTCATTTTGATCTGTACTGAAAAGGACAAAAAGACAAGCTAGATACTTGATAAAAACTGCTATTGCAATTTTGCATTGTTTTTTTCGTAAGTTGCTATATCTGTCTTATTAGGGCAGAAATTTTACAGCCCATATTTTAAATAATGGCAATGCTTGAAAAATAATATCGTACCCAAAAATTTGCAGTTGGAAAATGCATTTACTTCTTATTTTCTTTAATGATTTATACTTTTTATGTATTAAGTTGTTAAAAAATGAATTTAAATCACTTTTCTCTGACAAAAATTTCATATTTAAATCAACATCCTACGCCTGGTATTTTTAATTTGGAGGGGCTGCAGCCCTGGAGCCCATAATGACGAGCCGCCACTACTACTCACTACCACAGAATATTTCCTGTGGAAGCGATGTCTGGTGCTTAATTTTCTACCAATGTCCAAGCTTTTTCTTCTCATAAAGGCATTACGTCACAAGAGATGTTTGTCTCCTATTGGATGATTTGAAAGGCGTTCTTACGTGCATTATTATTTTAACTATAATAATTGTTATTTTATTTAACAAAAACCTTAATTAATTATCTAGTAACCAAGAACCATCAAGTGTTAACAAAGATACAATACATAATAAGCCATTAATAAAAGCAAGTAAGTCACCTAAAGAGAGAATGTCGAAGTCATTACAGAATCTTTATTGGTCACAGGGGGAGAAGGTGTGAGAACTTTACTTCACACACACATTTATATATATATACATGTATATACATGTATATATATATATATATATATATATATATATATATATATATATATATATATATATATATATATATATATATATATATATATATATATATATATATATATATATATATAGGTGCTGATAGACAAAAAAGCTTCCCTAAAATCGATTGAAGTTTTTAATGATGTTGAAATTATATTTGGAAAAGATTCGACAATTGAACTGAGTAACAGGAAAAATAACTCTTGCGACGAACACGAGCCAGGTAGATATATATATATATAAATATATATATATATATATATATATATATATATATATATATATATATATATATATATATATATATATATATATATATATATATATATATATATATATATATATATATATATATATATATATATATATATATATATATATATATATATATATATATATATATATATATATATATATATATATATATATATATATATATATATATATATATATATATATATATATATATATATATATATATATATATATATATATATATATATATATATATATATATATATATATATATATATATATATATATATATATATATATATATATAATATATATAATATCTTTTTCTCCTCAAAATCCATGGTTCGAAGGTGCCTGCTCTTGTGCCATACTGTTGTGTTCCTCCAAAGGGATTCTGCCGTCAGAGATTACCATTGTCTTCAAACCCCAGAAATTCATTCAATTTATATTCCAACACGAAATCGAAACACCAAAAACTCTTTTCTCCGTCGTAAATGCAATAATATTTCTAGCTCCTCTTCCTATCGCCCTTTCTTTCTTTTTCCAAAAATATATCAATTCTAAATTTTCTTCTTTCTTTTTCGCTTCTTTAGTATCTTCTGATGGTTCAACTGCCGTTTTACTTCTACTAATGCTGAATTCTTCGCTCAAACTTTTGCTTCTAACACTACCTTAGAATATTCTGGAGCTATTCCTCCTTATTCAATTGCCTCTAACTCTACCGTATAATATTCCGGAACTATTCATTCTTCCTCAACACCACCCAACTCATATTATAATTTCTTCTAAAGATGTTATTTCTGCTTTCTCTGAGCTTAATATTTGGAAAGCGAAAGGCACAGATGGTATTCACCCTGCCATTCTCAAAATTTGTGCTTCTGAGTTTGCACACTGCCTTTTTAAACTATTTCATCTCTGTCTTTCCATGTCGACATTCCTTTCTTGCTGGAAACATGCTCTCATTCAGTCTGCAACGAAGAAGGATGATCCCTCTTAACATTCCAAATATCGTCCTATTTTTTTAACCTCCGTTCTGTCTAAAGTTTCGAATCTATCCTAAACAGGAAGATTTGGAAACACCATAATTCCTCTAATCTTATCTCTGATCACCAATATGGCTTTCGTAAAGAACTCTCGACTGGTAATCTTTTTTCCTTTCTTTCTGACTCTTGGTCCTCCTCTCTTCTGGGCTTCGGTGAAACTTTCACTGTGGCGTTAGAAATATCGAAAGCCTTTGATAGAATCTGTCACAAAGCTATGATTTCCGAACTTCCCTCTTTCGGAGTCTATTTTTCTCTCTGTGACCTGCTCTCTGATTTCCTTTCCTGTCAGCAGCTATTGTAGAAGGCTACCGTTCTTGCTTTAAATCTATAAAAAGTGGTGTTCCTGAGAGATATGTCCTATCCTCAATAGAGGTGGACCGGATATCCGCATCCGCATCCGCATCCGCAACTGCGGATATCCGCATCATTTTTCCAATATCCGCATCCGCGGATATCCGCAATTGGATATCCGCAACCGCATCCGCATCCGCGGATAGTAAAAAATTACTATACAAAATTTTGTATTGAACGCAGAACCTCTTTCTAAACGCCATACAGGTGACTATCTTGAAACTGTATTTGAAAAGATGCTGACAAAATGGAAGATTTCATTAAATGAAGTGCACTGCGTAGTCAGGGATTCGGGCACAAATATAAAAAAAAGCACTTTCTCTGGAAAGAGTGAAAAATGTAGATTGCTTTGCACACCAAACTCAGATAGTAGTTAAAAATTCCATTATGAGTCAAAAATGTGTATCCGATTTAATAACCAAATGTAGGTTAATTGCTACGCATTTCAATCACTCCGTTGTAGCCCAAAATGAGCTGAAGAAAATGCAAACAAGATTAACTGTTCGTCCACTTTCTGTCATGCAAGATATTCAAACACTTTGGAATAGTAGTTTGCATATGCTTGAGAGGATGAGCGAAATTAATGAGGCCATTTGCATTTATGCTTCAAGCAGCACAAAAATAAAGCCTCTAACAGGTGACGAAAATGACATTTTAAATAATTGTATTAATATCCTTAAGACTTTTGAAGAATTAACAAAGACTATAAGTTCAGCTGAATCATGTTTGTCAGATGTGATACCACTTGTTTCAACATTGAAAGTTGTGTTAACAAATGTTATTAAGTCTAAGGGAGTTTTCAAGGATGACTGAAACATTAATGAAGGAGATGAACGACAGATTTGAAAACCTGGAAAATGATGATGCTTATACAATTGCAACCTTTTTAGATTCTAGGTACAAAACAAAATTTTTTAAGCCACTTGTTTCTCAGAATGTTAAAATCAAATTAGGATGCTTATGCAATGAGATGATAGAAACAGCTAAAATAACGCCTTTCAAGAAAAAGCCAAAGCTCTCAGATACAAAAGGAAACAAAATCTGTTAGCTTAAGCATTGCTAAATCAATGAAAGATCTTCTAGCTTCCAGCAGCGATGAAGAATCACAGTCAGAAGTGTCAAAGGATACAATATCGATTATTGAAAATTATCTGAAACTCCCACGTTTGGAGGCAGATAAAGACCAACTGGTTTGGTGGAGAGATAATTGCAAAAGTTTCCCTTTTCTTCCTGAGCTGGCAAGGACTTATTTAGCATGTCCTTCAACTAGTGTTGCTAGTGAGCGTCTTTTCAGTGGAGCAGGCCTCATTTACGACGAAAAGCGAACCAAACTTTCACCTGAAAGAGCCCAAAAGCTTTTATTTCTAAAAAATAACTTACCAATTATTAACTTCAAATGGAATATGTGAAACTGTGAAATGTGAAGGTAATACTGAATTACTGGTTATATATATATATATATATATATATATATATATATATATATATATATATATATATATATATATATATATATATATATATATATATATATATATATATATATATATATATACTTTCTCTGAAATCATCATTTTAGGTGATTTCAATGTTCACCACCGCCAATGGCTTTCATCTAGTTCTCAAGATCCAGCTGGTGAACTCGCCTTCCAATTTTCTATCCACAACAACCTTGAGCAGTTGGTGCAACTCCCTACCCGTATCCCTGACCGTCTTGGTGATGAACCCAACATTCTAGACCTTTTTCTAACTTCTAATCCTTCTCCTTATACTGTTAAACTCTTTCCTCCTCTGGGTTCATCCGATCATCTTCTTATCTCCGTATCTTGTCCTGTCTCTTCAAGTCTTCCGCAAGAACGGCCCCCGCCATCGGCGAGGAGACGTTTCTGGCATTTCGGTGCCACTAACTGGTCTGACTTGCGGTCGTACTTTTCTGATTTTCCATGGAATGATTACTGTTTCCGTGGGAGGGGTCCCTCGGAGTGCCCTGAGCGCATAACTGAGGTGATTCTCTCTGGCATGGAGGCGTACATTCCATATTCTTTCCCTTCCACTAAACCTAATAACCTTGGTTTAACTCTGCTTGTTCTCGTGCTATCCGCCGCAGGGATGCTGCCTTCAGGGACTACCGTCGTCTTCAAACTCAAGAATCTCATGCATCTTATATTTCATCCCGGAATCGTGCAAAATCTATTCTTCGAGATACTAAAAACTCTTTTCTCCGTCGCAAATGCAAAAATCTTTCTGGCTCCTCTTCCTCTCGCCCTTTCTGGCATTTTGCAAAAAATGTCAACTCTAACTTTGCTTCTTCCTCTTTCCCTCCTCTAGTATCTTCTGACGGTACAACTGCCGTTTTGCCTTCCTCTAAAGCTGAACTCTTTGCTCAAACTTTTGCCTTAAATTCAACCTTAGACGATTCCGGAGCTGTTCCTACTCCTTCAACCCCTCTAACTCATTTATGCCTAAAATTGTAATTTCTTCTAAAGACGTCACTTCTGCTCTCTCTGAGCTTAACACTAATAAGGCGTACGGTCCTGATGGTATCCCTCCTGTGGTTCTCAAAACTTGTGCTTCCGAGCTTGCACCCTGCCTTGGTAAACTATTTCGTCTATGTCCTTTCTACTTCAACCTTCCCTTCTTGCTGGAAACGTGCGCTCATTCAACCTGTGCCGAAGAAGGGGGACCCCTCTCAGCCCTCTAACTATCGTCCTATTTCTTTAACCTCCGTTCTTTCTAAAGTTTTCGAATCTATCCTTAACAGGAAGATTTGGAAACATCTCAATTCTTCTAATCTTATCTCAGATCGCCAGTATGGCTTTCGAAAGAAACGCTCTACTGGTGATCTTCTTTCCCTTCTCTCTGACTCTTGGTCCTCCGCTCTTCGGCATTTCGGTGAATCTTTTGCTGTAGCGCTGGACATATCGAAAGCTTTCGATAGAGTCTGGCACAAAGCTTTGATTTCCAAACTTCCCTCTTTCGGAATCTATCCTTCTCTCTGTGACCTTCTCTCTGATTTCCTTTCCGGTCGTTCTATAGCAGCTGTTGTAGACGGCCACCGTTCATCCTATAAATCTATTAATAGGGGTGTTTCTCAAGGATCTGTCCTATCCCCAACACTTTTTCTGTTTTTCATTAATGACCTTCTCTCTATTACTTCATCTCCTATCCACTCCTATGCTGATGACTCCACCCTTCATTACTCTTTTCATTTTGAAAGACGCCCCTCCCAGGAACAGTTAATAGAGGCAAGGAGGGTGGCCTTGGAGCAACTAACCTCTGATCTATCTCTCATTTCCAATTGGGGCAAAGAAAACATGGTCGTTTTCAATGCCTCAAAAACTCAATTCCTCCATCTCTCTACTCGCCACAATCTTCCACACAACTACGATATCTTCTTCGAAAACACGCAACTCAAACCTTCATCTCTCCTTAATATTCTAGGTGTTTCTTTTTCTCGTGATCTTTCTTGGAAAGATCACATTACTTCTCTTTCTAAACAAGCTTCAAAGAGGTTGGGTGTCCTGAGGCGCCTTCAGTATTTCTTCACACCACGCCAGTTGCTTGCTCTGTATAGGGGTGTTGTACGCCCCTGTATGGAGTATGCGTCACACATCTGGGGTGGTTCCACACACACAGCTCTCCTGGAAAAGGTGGAGTCTAGAGCTTTTCTCCTTATCAATTCTCCTGCTCTAACTAATTCTCTACAATCTCTTTCTGCCCGTCGAAATGTTGCGTCACTCTCTCTCTACTATCGCTATTACAATGGACACTGCTCTTCTGAACTCTCTCGTCGCATACCTCCTCCATTAAGAAGGGCTCGTGCGACTTGTCTTTCTACACAGTCTCATCCTTTCTCTGTCCAACTCTCTGACCCCAGACTTAACCTCTATACTCAATCTTACATTTACTCTACTGGTAAAGTCTGGAACACACTTCCTCCATCTATTTTCCCAACTACCTATGACTTAAGCACCTTTAAACGCCGTGTATCAGGTCATGTCGGCCTTTAATTTGACCATGTTTCCGACTTTCCTCCCAACTCTGGTGGAACAATGGTAGGCCTCTGTCCTTTGCCCACCGGAGGAGAAATAAAAAAAAAAAAATATATATATATATATATATATATATATATATATATATATATATATATATATATATATATATATATATATATATATATATATATATATATATATATATATATATATATATATATATATAACCTTTTTCCAAATGGGTGGAGGTTGGGGAAAGAGGTTGGTGGGGTGTTCAAGAGTTGGGTCCCCGTCCCACAACCTGGTAACATAGATTCTGGATATTATATTTAAAATTCCAAGAATCTATGGCAAAAACTCTTAAAATCTGCGGATATCCGCAATTGAATATCCGCAACCGCATCCGCGGATAGTAAAAAATTACTATCCGGTCCACCTCTAATCCCTAACTCTTTTTCTACTTTTCATTAATGACCTTCTCTCTATTTCTTCATTGGATATCCACTCCTATTCTGATGACTCCACCTTTTACTTCTTCCAACAGCAATTAATTGAGGCAACTGACCTCTGATCTTTCTCGTATTTCAAATTGGGTAAGAGAAAACAGGGTTGTTTTCAATGACTCAAAAACTCAATTCTTCATCTTTTTCTCGACACAACCTTCCACACAACAATGACACCTTCGAAAATAGGTGACTCAAACCTACATTTGTTCTCGATATTTTCGGTGTTTCTTTTTCTCGTGATCTTTCTTGGAAGGATCACATTACTTCTCATTCTAAACAAGCTTCCAAGAAGTGGGGAGTCTGAGGCGCCTTCATAATTTTTTTTAAGCTACCCCTGTTGTTTGCTCTTTATAGGAGTGTTGTTCGCCCCAGTTTTGAGTACATCTCACACATCTGGGAAGGTTTCTTATATATCTTCTCGAAAAGGTAGAGTCTAGGGCTTCTCGTCTTGTAAACTGTTTTGCTCTTATTAACTCTCTCTAAT
>SEYY01000412.1:0-24953 GCA_009176605.1 Armadillidium nasatum
AAAGCTTAAGAAGGGTCTAAAATTAAAAACTAGAAGTGTCACAAGAAGTGTAAACGACGAATCACGTGATTATAAGATAATAAGAAGAAAGGAAGCAAATAAAAATAGTTTTAATCTATTAATATCTAAACCATCAGATGAACTTTAGTGACGAAACTATTTTAAAAGTTGTATTTTGTTATAATGAAGTTATTTAAAAATATTTAAATACGATTGTTCGCTTTATTATTAAATAATTTACAGTTAAGCTTCAAATGTGAAATAATTATAATTTAATTACCCTTCATATTAGTTTAAGTGCGTAATAATTTATGAAACAAATTTGAATCATGTTTGAAGAGCAAGAAGAAGAGGGAGGATTCTACAGCATTTCAAACTGAAGAAGAATAGCAGAAGACGATTAGGGTTCATCTCATGTCAAGAACAGAAGACTTGGAATAGAAATATTCGGATTTGTATTAAGTCAAAACAGCTTGGAGTAAGCTACCCTTTAAAATCTAGAGTAGATTTTAAATAGGCTGTAGTAGCCGATCTTGTGTGAGAGTTTGGTTTTCTCAGATGTAGTATCTGAAGGTGCATTGCAGGAGGAGCATTGTCACTTAATTGAAATCATCCTAGATTAGATGGAAGTATCTTTTCAGTCTCGTTAAATTATGCAAGTAGTATATAATTGAAATAAAGAATTAGATCATTGTGAAAGGTACATGGAGGATGTTTCTTTAATTAAGGTACATGGAGGATGTTCCTTTTATAACAACAGAACACTAACGTTTTCGAAGAGAGGCCTTTAAGCATAATTAGGCTACCATAACCTCTTTTATACATATAATATTATTATTTTTATTTCATACCATTCTTTGTATATGATATATTTTCTCTCAGTAAATAATATAAAAGAGTCTGTGTTTTAATAGCCACGTTAGAAGAGTCTGATTCACACGTTATTTTTATATTGAAAATGGGGTCGAAACGGACGACTAACATCATAACAACAAAAACCCTTAATATATATATATATATATATATATATATATATATATATATATATATATATATATATATATATATATATATATATATATATATATATATATATATATATATATATATATATATTATATATATATATATATATATATATATATATATATATATATATATATATATATATATATATATATATATAATATATATATATATATATATATATATATATATATATATATATATATATATCAGTGATCATACAGGATTTACGAACCTGATCCGATCTCGATATATAAATCCCGATCCTGATCTCATTGTGAAAATTTTAATCACGAATGATCGGGATCCCGAAAAATCCCGATATTCTGATCTTGATATCCCAATATTTTCAGGCAAATTGGTTTTGCAAATTGGCTGAAATATTTCACAGAATATTCACAAGAGTTCATCGATAAGTGCAAACCAGCACCTAACATATTCGATTTTTTTGGCAGGGTAGCATAAATGCCAAGCACTAGCACACGCGTGGAACCCACTTTTCATCCTTTAGATCTGGCAACAGTGGTCGAGAAATGATGTAAGTTCTTTGCGAAGGCTCAGACAGAACGAAAAATCAGTGTCAATTTACTAGTTTCTATAGTTTTAGTGTTTGGTGATAGTTCTGTTCTACACTTATTCTCTTTCTAGTAGCTGCTAGACAAAAGAAATGAGTTTCATTTGTAGTCGAAACATAAAAATGATTTTGAAGAGTGTAGAAAACTGCAGAAACGAAAGGTTTTACAATCGACGAGAAAAAGAACATGATCTCCAATCGATATATACTCTTATAACTGGGAAATCGGACTCTTTAAAGCAGTTACTCATTGAAAATGCTGCATAAATAGAGACTGAAGTTATTAGCCGAGAACCTAATATCGTTGATGACGTTGATCTTAAATCTTCAAGTTCAACATTTCGGACCGTCAGTCGCCAGTCTGAAATTGGGTTTACGCATTACTAATGTGATTCTGCAAAGAATTACCTGGAAGCAGACTGCCTCTTAATGAACTGGCTATGCATTGCAGCACTGCCTTACAAATCTGAGGACAAAGAGCATTTTCGGAAATTTATCGGCTTTGTAAACACTAGTCTCCAATATAAATACGAGATACCTCGTGAAGGAAAGTTGCGAAGGATAATCATACTGGAGATCTATGATGCAGTAATATGAAGAATTTCACTACTGATATTTGAAGAACTGTTATCGTTTTGTTTTAACACTAATTTTTAGACTTCTGTCACTCAAAAAATCGTACTCGAGTTGTGTCATTCCTTTCATTGATTTTAACTGGCAACGAAAAATGGTTATTCTGCAATGCAAGCCAGCCTTTTACAGCCACCCATAGTCGAAGTAGTTTTTCATGCGCACGCTTTATGAAAAAAATTGTAAAATTCAAAGATTTGGTTTGTCAAAATCACCCGATAGAATTTACTTTAATACATTGATATATATTTTTAAGGAGTTGATCAGAACATGCAGTATGTAAACATCGAGAAATCTGATCAGCACTCAATCGCTACAGTCTTAGATCCGCGCTTCAAAGTCTCGAAGATTTTCCGAGACCAAGAAGCTCAAGCACATGCAGTTTCTACATTAAAAGAACTTATTGTTCAGAAGTGTCAACAAGATGTAAATGGACAGCCCAAAATTGTAGCAACTGATTAGAGTGATCAACACAGCCCTGATTTTTTTATGTTCATCGAGTCAATCGATTACTGAGCCGAGTCAATGAAGCTTATGAGTGATGGCGATATTAATATTCCATCACAAAACAACAATAAATTAGTCGCTAGCAATATATCCCCTGAAGAAGTTGCGAAAAAGGAATTCGAGCTATACATGGTTGATAATATTCTGTTTCCAACAGAAAATCCACTGAATTATTGGATGATGAAAGAGATTTTTCGAATCTTGTTCACCTTGCTCAATATTTCCTAGTGGCACCGCTGAGTAGCGTTTCATCTGAGTAACAATTCAAAGATGGTAAACATGTGATTACTGCCACGTGATCTCGATTTCTACCACAGAATGCAGAGTTGCTCATCTGGTTAAATTACAAAGTTTGTGCATTGGGCAAAGCACTTTCTCAGACCTCAAGGGAGTTAAAAAAAAAACACACACACATACACACACGCAAAGACACAGAACATGAATATGAATTGATTGCTGAGTTCAACACATTACCGCATTTAAGCGGTAGTGAAGACAGCGACTGCGAGATGAAGGAGAGTATCTAAAAGTAAATAAGGAATTTTATAATTAAAAAAAATCCGCGATTGGCCTGGCCCAGCCAGCGGTATCCGCCGTGGGCCCTAGAAACCCAAGGATCTTCCTCGAAAAATCTCACTGACAGGACGAAAGTCCTACCTGGGGGAAGGTGATTATTTAAGCATAAATCAAGGAAATAAGGAATGTTATCATTAATTAATAAACATAAATCAAGGAAAAAAGGAATGTTATTATTAATGAACATAAATCAATCTTATTAAAAGGAATGTTATTAATGTTAACGATATAATTTCTTTAAAATTTTAAGTAAAGCCGATTTTGTATCTCAAATTGCAGAGCACAAATTACGCTTGTAGAGTTAGTAATCATAATGCAGTAATGTCACATGTTTTATTTTCATTAAATAATAAAAAAAACCTACAGTGATTACTGGCTTCACCAATACGAGGACCCATCCCAGCGTGTGGATCTGGGTTTGCCACTAATGTAAATAATGACCGTGGACAGCCAAGGCAATTCACTAATAAGAAATTCAAAATCTCGATCCCGATCCCGGTCCCGAAAAAAAAAATCGTAATCCCGATCCCGAATAATTTTCGATTTCGTATGATTCACTGATATAATATATATATATATATATATATATATATATATATATATATATATATATATATATATATATATATATATATATATATATATATATATATATATATATATATATATATATATATAGCGCTTTTGCATTTGCGCGAAATTTCGAAAATGTGCAAAAGTTTTTTGAAAATAGCGCTTACCAATTTGCGCTTCGTCATTTTTCTTAAAAAACAATTTTGGGCTTATATTTCAGTTTCTTATTTAATCATCCAAATTTTATTACCTTTACGCGGGACAGGGTAATTAAAAGTTAAAACTTAAATTCTAATGTGCAACATTAGAATTTAATAAATAATACATGGAATTTAGACTACCTATGAATCCTCTTAACTGTTTTATTGTTTTTGGCTTAGGAATTCTGGTTACCGCTTCAATTCTCTCTTTATTTAGAAATTAACTATTTTGCTTAATATCAAACCTTAAAAAAGTAACCTTTTCTTTAGCTATGACAAATTTTTCAGGGTTTAACTTGAGTCCAAACAGAGAGAGCCTATGGAAATTTTTTTTCAAGTGTTTGTCTATGTTCTTCAGGTGTGGTACTAGCAACTATAACATCATCGACATAGACATATATATTTTCAATACGACTTGGTATTATATTAATATATTTTGAAAAGGCCGATGGTGGGGCATGTAAGCCTTCTACAATTGTAGTGTAAGAATAAGATCCAAAAGGTGCATTTATTGTAAGATATTTATGACATTCTGGGGCCAATTTCATATTATAAAATGCCTTACGAATATCTAAAACGGAGAATATTTTCTTTCCACGGAGTATATTAATAAAGACATTTATATGTGAAAGATTTTAATTGTCATGTTTTGTTTTAGCATTTATTTAATAAGCGTAGATCAGCAACAATTTTTGTTCCCCCATTTTTTTTTTTTTTAAGCACAGATATAGGAAAATCCCATTCTGAATTTGGTGGTACTAGAACACCTTTTGTTCAGAGCAGCGTATTCGTATGTGTCAAGAAAAGCCTCCAAGAAAGACAGGACAGTAGAGCTTCCATGTGTGTCAAGAAAAGCCTCCAAGAAAGACAGGACAGAAGAGCTTCCATGTGTGTCAAGAAAAGCCTCCAAGAAAGACAGGACAGTAAAGTTTCCATGTGTGTCCAGAAAAGCCTCCAAGAAAGACAGGACAGTAGAGCTTCCATGTGTCAAGAAAAGTCTCCAAGAAAGATAGGACAGTAGAGCTTCTATGTGTGTCAAGAAAAGCCTCCAAGAAAGACAGGACAGTAAAGCTTCCATGTGTGTCAAGAAAAGCCTCCAAGACAGGACAGTAAAGCTTCCATGTTTGTCAAGAAAAGCCTCCAAGAAAGAGGACAGTAGAGCTTCCATGTGTGTCCAGAAAAGCCTCCAAGAAGGAAAGGACAGTAGAGCTTCCATGTGTGTCAAGAAAAGCCTCAAAGAAAGACAGGACAGTAGAGCTTCCATATGTGTCAAGAAAAGCCTCCAAGAAAGACAGGACAGTAGAGCTTCCATATGTGTCAAGAAAAGCCTCCAAGAAAGACAGGACAGTAGAGGTCTCCGACATCCACAAACCCGCCACTAAAAGAGGAAGCTGTCTTCGAAAACCCTTCAAGGGAGGGAGAAAAACTAAAATCTTGAAAGTGGAGTAATATCCCCCTAGAACACTACAACTTTGAGGCTGTCACCAAAATAATCTCAGGAAAAAAACGTGAATAACGGTTAAAGTCTCAAAAACGGGGTCAAGAAAGAAGTTAAGAAAAATGGGGCGTTGGGCTAAGGTATTAGCCATTAGGTGGGGGTAGAAGGGAAAAGGTAGAACAAACCTCTCTGAGGGAGGGGGGATTGAACTTCAAATGGAGTCAGGAAAGAGAAAAAATGGGGTGCGAGGCTACGCCACCAGCCCTTATATGGGGGATAGGAGGGAGAGGGTGTATATCCTTCCGGGTGGGTTGAGCCCTCAAAATGGAGTTAGGAAAGAGTGAGAAAATGAAGTGTAGCGCTAAGACATCTTCCTCTAAAGTTGGGTACACCTCTGGAGAGGGGTCCACAGCCCTTAAAAGATGTCAAAAAGGAGTCTGGGCTTGCAACATTGCCTCACGAAAAAACATAGTCTCATCCTGGTAGAGAGAGATTTGCAATTGCAAATCAAAGGCCGATGTGTTATTTTTCCAGTAGAACACGCACCCTGTACTACTATGTATACTTATAAAATTAAAAATAAGTAACAAACAGATAAAAAAAAAAACTTTTATGGTAAAAGGAAATTTTTTAAAAGAATACGCTTAGAATGTCATGAAGCTGTGGTTAAAGCATTGGACGGCTCTGGTACGCTTGATCGTATAGAGTTCATTTCACTTCCGATAGGCGGTGCACAGAGAACTCGAAACTGATTCGTGAGACAAATAAATCCTGTAAATTCAACATTAAATATATAAGGTTAGTACAATTTAAGTTTCGTAAACAAATATGCTATAATGCTGACGATGAGATACACTGCATATACGATGACTGAGTTCACAGTAAAAAAATTTACTAAAGCTTTCATACAAAACTTTTTTAAGTTTACGAAGGTTTGCATAGGGATTATATGTTTGTCAATAGGTTTCTCCACAGAGAACAAGGTTTGGGTCCGGTAAACCTTTGGGAAATTCTTTACGGACTTTGAGCATAGCATAGTAAAAAAATCCTATGGTCACTTTTGATTCTGTCATATGTACCTATCGGGCTTTGGCTGCTTGGGGCCCTATTGTATCCTATTGATTTTATTATAGGACCTTACAAAAATTTTATGGCTACTTTTTCAAGGAGAGTTGTACGAGTGGAACCATCCCAGATGCGAGGTGTACTTCAAATATGGGCGAACACCACCCCTATACAGATCATAAACTTAGGGTGGCGTGAAGAAATTAAAGAAAGCGCCTCAGAACAGTCAACCTCTTAGAAGCTTATTCAGAAAGAGAAATATGATCCTTTCAACTTTCAAGATCACGAGAAAAAGGAACACTGAGAATCTTAAGTACAGATGAAAGTTTCTTTTTTATCACCACTCACGGGCAGAGCCCTTATTAAAGACACAATAAAGCACTTATAGGAAACACACAAACCCAGGTCTAAGGTATATCCCTAAGATTAAATGTAGCAGGAAAAACAGAAGATGGTTGGAAGTTCCACAGAACAGTTATCTGAAATGAAAAAGATACCACAACGAGCAAGCTTGCGTTTGCAATACTCCCAAACCGCTCATGCGCAAGGAAGGCGACACAATGGAGGTGGAATGCGAGAGGCCAGTTCCCTCGAGCACCTGCCATTGAAGAACCTATAGAAAAAGAAATAATGCACCAACGTCACGTCGCAGAGAAAGAGGATCAAGAGAGTTGGAAAGTAGTTTTAGATTCTACCCTATATAATATGTTGGAACTGGAATCACCCCAAATGTGAGAACAGGAATCCATACGAGGGAGAATAAGATCTCAATGTATAATTACAGTAACTGCTCCAAATAAAAAAACTTCGAGCAATCTAAATAGAACCCAATGCTTCTTTGAAGTTACCTTAGCAATCGTTGTGATATGAGGCTTCTAAGATTATTTGTTTGTTGAAGACCAAGAATGTTTATGTTGTTCACACGTGAGAAAACAGTGCAGTCGAAGGAGATAGGAAAGTTTAAAGGTGCTTTAGGGAAGGAGATGTGAAGAAGTTTAGTTTTTTGAAAGTTGAATTTCACAAAGTTACGTTGACCCCACTGGGATATTCCTTCCAGATCGGCAAGAATAAAATCGGAAAGATGAAGACGAGAAGCGACTCTAGAAGCAAAAGAGGGAGCAGATTTGAAACGAGTAGAAGAATGGAATTGAGTAATCAGCATTAGAAAAAACAGTTGGAAGTGCAACTGAGGTGGTCATTGATGAAAAGTAGGATATAACAGAACCTAGAGGAACATCCCATTTAATAGGGAAAGAAGGGGAAATCTTATATCAACAAAAGGTTATATAGAGCGATTTTTGAGGAAACTACACAAGAGTAAGTAAAGAGAAGGGAGAAACCAAAAAGAGGAGAGCTTAGAGAGCAGTAATGGTATGCCATACTCAATCAAAAGCTTTGGATATGTCCGGCGACACGACCCAAGACTCCCATAATCCCTATAAGCAAAAGACCTTAAATCAGTAAGATAGGAAGTATACCTGTAGACCTCGGGTGTCGAAAGTCATACTAATGATCAAGGAGAAGAAAATGAGATTCTAAATGATTTAAGAAATTAGAGTAAAGAATAATTTCAAAGACTTTAGATAGAATACAAGCATATGCCTAAGCAGGATTTCATTTAGGAGGGGGCAAAGGTTAAGTGATATATATATATATATATATATATATATATATATTATATATATATATATATATATATATTATATATATATATATATATATATATATATATATATATATATATATATATTATATATATTATATAAAAAAACAACTAAAAACAAACTTCTTTTTTATTGAAAGAAATTGTATAAGCAACCCCAGAAAAATGACTTCATTTTCTAATTTTAAAAGATATCACAGCTTAGTTAAAATTATATCTCAAAGTTTTTTAACTTTTCACAATATTTTACAAGTACCAAAATAATTTAAATATGTTTAAGGAACAATATTTAAAATAATATTTATTAAAAAACTAAAACAGTTATTACTCTGGAATAAAATTTTTTCTTTTTTTGTGCATTTTCATTATTTCTTTGAGTTTCTGAAAAACAAAAATTAAATTATATATATATATATATATTATATATATATATATATATATATATATATATATATATATATATATATATATATATATATATATATATATATATATATATATATATATATATATTTTTTTTTTTACAGAACGCCACCACTCACGGGCAGAGCCCTTTTCAAGGAGGGGGCACACACAAAATGAAGAAACACTCACTCAAACACACACCTAGCGCGTATCTCTCAGGTGGGCACAGACGGAAGCTTTGAAGAGTGAAAGATTAAATACAGGAGGAAAAATAGATGATGGTAGAGAGTTTCATAGAACAGAGGTGGTTGGATGGTTGGAAAGGAGGCACCACAACGGGCTAGCCTGGGGTTTCCTACATAAACACAAAATTCGTGTGAAAGCAGACCCCTTGTGCAACGAGGACGACGCAACGGTGGAGGAATGCTTAAGGCCAATTCCCTCGAGCACATGCCATTATAGTTCCTATAGAAAAGGGATAGTGCGCCAACGTTACGTCGCAGAGATAGGGGATCTAGAGAGCTAGAAAGTAGGGGACAGTTAATTAATCTTTTAGCTTTAGACTCAACCCTATCCAGAAGAGAGGAGGAGCCGGAGCCCCCCCCCCCCAAATGTGAGAGCAGTACTCCATACAAGGGCGAATAAGACTCATATATTTGGAATAACTGCTCAGAAGAAAAAAAATTCTCGCAACCTGAACAGAATTCCCAGCTTCTTAGAGGCCGCTTTAGCAACCATTGTGATATGTAATTTCCAAGACAATTTATTGTTTATCTTAAGACCAAGAATGTTAATGTTATTTACAGGTGAGACGGGAGAGCCATCGAAGAGGATAGGAAAGTTGAGAGGTGCTTTTGAGAGGGAGATGTGCAGAAGTTGAGTTTTTAAAGAGTTGAATTTCACAAGGTTGCTATGACCCCACCGGGAAATCCCATCTAGTTCATCAAGAATAGAATCGGAAAGTTGAAGACGAGAAGCAACTCTAGAAGCAAAAGAGGGAGCAGATTTGAAATGAGTAGAAGAATGTAGAGTTGAGTCATCAACATAAGAGTGAACAGAGTTAGAAGTGCAGTTAAGAAGATCGTTAATGAAAAGTAAGAATAAGGTTGAAGATAAAACAGAGCCCTGAGGAACACCACAGCTGACAGAAAAGGAGGAAGAGGTCGCTCCATCTACAAGTGCCGAAATGGAACGATCTGAGAAGAGTAAGCAAAGGGAAGGAGGAAACCCAAAGGAAGGGAGCTTGGAGAGCAGCGACGCATGCTATACCCGGTCGAAAGCCTTCGATATATCAAGTGCCACCACACAAGACTCCCCGATGTCCCTAAGGGCAGAAGACCATAGATCAGTACGATAGGAAAGTATGTCACCAGTTGACCTCGAGCGTCGAAAGCCATAACTGGTGATCTAAGAAATAAATAAATAAATAAATAATATATATATATATATATATATATATATATATATATATATATATATAATATATATATATATATATATATATATATATATATATATATATATATATATATATATATATATATATATATATATATAAGGAGCGACTCGGGCCGCCTTCACGCGGTGCTCTCGACAGCAGAGAAAGTTACGAAGTGCCCCTACAAGCGGGGGAGCAACCCTTGCAACAAATCAGCTGCAAAAGCCAGAAGAAAACCCCTACCTGCGGAAGCGGGTCATTGTGGAAAGGTCTTCCCTGTTCCGCCGGCCAAAATGGCCAAACTTTCTCACACTCTATTTGTCAACCTCACTCCATCTTTCTTCATTCACGGCAGAGGTAACAATTCGGCAGTCACCTCCCTCCTACTGCAGCAAGCCGGAGACATTCACCCAAACCCTGGTACAATCATATACTTTTGTCCCATTTGCACCAAACAAATTAAAAATAATCAACCTTCTATCAAATGTACAAACTGCAACAAATGGATCCACAAAAACAAATGCTCCCCATTCAAAACACTACCTTGTCAAAACCACACATGGACTTGTTCAATCTGCAACCCCCCAACAACGTCAGCCGTAACAAATAAAAACCAAAACAAGACCACAAATCAAAATTCTACAGATAAATATTAACGGCCTACACAAAAAACATTCAGAAATACAGACATTCCTCTCCTGACATAATATCGACATGGCACTGATCCAAGAAGCTCCCAAAGCTCCTTTATACGGATATGACTCTCATATACACCAACAAACAACCAACCAATCACACACTACTAACACTAATAAAAAACAATATAATGTACCACAATACAACTACTGACACAACAAACTTAATAAACGATCCCATTCTGAACATACAATCTTTCAAAATCTTAGTCAACAACACCACACACACCATAATAAACATTTACATCCCCCATCCTACATCAGTATACTGTCCAAACAATTATAAACCAAATCTAGCACCTCTGAACACAATCACCAACCTAATCATAGGAGGCGACTTCAACGCCCACCACACAGCATGGTACCAAGACTACCCAACAGACCCCAGAGGAACACACATCCTAGACACACTGGAAACATTAAACATTTTAAACTAGAAAAACTTACCTACCCGACTACCCCAACAAGCCAATCAATCTCCATCAGCTCCTGACATAACCTTCTCATCACCATTCCTCCATACAAACCTCACATGGAAAACAGAAATAGACCTCACAACCGATCATATCCCCATAATAATCACATACACAGTCGCTAAACACATATACCCCAAGAAAACAACAACATTCACAAACTACAAAAAAGCAAACTGGACAAGACTTCACTCACCACATAGAAACACATTTAACTCAACAAGAAATAACCAACACACATTCTCTACATTCAGCCATCAACTCCTTCACCAAAACAATACACAAAGCGTCCAACTTATACATACCCAAAGGGCTACAGGAAACACTACAACCCCTCTCTTACACCAGAAATCTGCAACCTTATAAAGCAAAGAAACCAACTCCTACAACATAGATCACACACAACAGACATCACCATACAACTAAACACCCTAAATGTACAAATCTCAGCACTAATATCAAATCACAAAACAAACAGATTCAAAGAATACCTACAAAACAACCTAACAAACCCCAACGATAAAAGAACATGGCAGGTAATCAAACGACTACACAACTCCCAAAACAATCCTCCACAGAACTCAAACTTACACACACTTAGAACACAATCCAAACCCAGCGCGAAGGGGAGCCCCGACCCCCCGCGGATATGAAAGAAAAGAAAAACAAAGAAAAAGCGGCAACATCAAAAGTCGTGACGTCAGTTCCCAAAAAAGTCTGAAATTTGGATTGTAAATACAACTATTCGTTTTTTCTAAGGAACGGACGAGTTAGTGCAGTGGTAGAGTCATGGATTTTAAACCAAGAGGTTCCGACCCGGGTTTCGAACCAGGTCAACAAAAAAGTTTTAAGTTCGAATCTGAAAAATTTCTGAGGCTGAAGAAGAAGTTTGAGTTTCACTCAAGAGATGGCGTTCGATGAAGGAGAAGTGACGTCATCAGAAAGGAAGGCTCTGATTGGTCGTATGAAATAGCTTCGCTTAGAAGGAAGATGCCAGGCAGGCAGTGACGTCATCTTCGCTTAGAAGGAAGATGCCAGGCAGGCAGGCAGGCTCTGACGTCATCAGATGGCACTCCCATCACAAGGTAAGTGCTAGAAAAAAATCTCTAGCATGAAGAGAAACATGCTAGAAAAATACCCTCAGGCTAGAAAGTGAGGCGCGTGCAGGCGGCAACATCAAAGGAAAATAAACACACACGGCAACATCAAATGGATAAAAGGTAAGAATTAATTAGAATAACAAGATTAAACCAAAGATAAGACGGATTAACAAGATCAAATTAAAGATAAGACGGATTATCTGATTAAAAACACCTCACAAAGGTACGTGAAGTCCCCTCAGGGGGGGGCGAGGACCCCCAAAAAAGGGTCAGGAAAGAACGTGAGTTCCCCTCAGATGGCACTCCCCTCAGGGGGGGCAGTGCCTGCCTGCAAAATTCGCCTCTTACTACTCACCAGGACACTACCCAGGGAATCAAAACACTCAAAAATTCCACAGGCCCAGATAACATCTCAAATTTACACCTAAAACACCTAGGACCCATAGCCACAACATACTTAACCCAAATATACAACAAATCATACACATACAACTTCATCCCCGCAATATGGAAGGAAATAATTACCCCCAAACTAAAACCCAGACCTCCCATCTTCATACCGCCCGATCTCCCTCCTATCAACACTATGCAAACTCTTAGAAAAACTCATTCATTCAAAAATCCAACCACTCATGCAAACCCCACAATTTCAACACGGATTCAGGAAATCCCACTCAACCACCACGGCCCTCACCACTATCTCAAAACATAATAAATGGCCTTAACAAAAAACCATCCCACAGGACCATACTCATTGCCATCGACATCAACAAAGCATTTGATAGTCCCTAAACATAACCTCATACAAAAAATCCTACATTCACCTATACCCAACAATTATAAAAAATGGATTTCCAACTTCCTCTCCGATCGTACAGCTCAAGTCTCCAACAAAAACCATCTTTCAAAAACAGTAAAACTAAGAAATGGTGTCCCACAGGGAGCCATCCTATCCCCTCTATTATTTAACCTGTACACAGCAGACCTACCCACCCCACAAACACCAGACATAAAACTAATAACATACGCCGATGACATATCCATCACAATACAAAACCCCTTCATACCCACAGCCACCACACTCACTCAACCATACATCCAACAACTGGAAACTTGGCTAAAATCAAACAAAATGACAGCTTCCCCCGAAAAATCCTCAATTACTCTTATTACTACCGACAGACACCAATCTTCCCTCCACCCCCAAGTAAAACTAAATAATACCATCATTCCTTTAAACAAATTTCCAAAGATCCTAGGCCTCACATATGACACACATTTCACCTTCCCAAAACACATCGAAAACATAACCAACACTGCAAACAGGAAATTGAACATCATTCGAACATGGTCACAATTTCACTAACGAACTAACCACCCTCATAATAGCATACAAACACAGTTCATCAGACCTACACTTAATTGCGCATCTCCAGCCTGGTACCCTGCCACCTCACCCTCAAACATAGAGAAGTTACAAAAAAACAAAATACCGCTCTTCGAATTATCACAGGTTGCAATAGAACCACTCCAATTCAGCATTTACACGAAGAAACGAAAATACTCCTGATCCGTATTCACCTTGGCATGATAGGAACCCAATTCTACACAAACACCCAAGATATATCATACCCCTGTCACTATACACTACAAGACCACACAAGACACCGTCTAAAATTACCTTCATCATCCCCTGTCCCATACTATAGTAACATATTCAGAACCATTCCACCTACTGCAAACAACACACCACTAATCAAACACATACACACCATCATAACACAAAATTATCTCAACACCCGCCAACCAAATCATCTTCTCAACGAAAAAACCCCCGACATAGCAAATACACAAAACACATTACCACGCAAAACTCAAATTACCCTATCCAGATTAAGGTCAGGCCACCACCCTAACCTACAAGCATACAAACATAGATTCAATATACAAAACACACTATCCCCAATATGTCAAAGATGTATGCAAGAACCAGACACAACAGAACACCTCCTTCTGAGATGCCCCTCCCTTACACAACACAGAACCCTCCATCACATCACCTCTCTGAGAGACCTTTGGACACACACGGCCACTGGGCGTCGCGGATTTCCTAAAGGCAGTGTGGCCCTTCCAGTGAGGAAGGTCCAAGGGGTAAAAAAGTAAAGTAAAGTGTGTATATATATTATATATATATATATATATATATATATATATATATATATATATATATATATATATATATATATATATATATATATATATATATATATATATATATATATATATATCATTTTAGTAAATAACCTAGCAAGAGATTAATTTTTGACTCGTACGATTACGACGAAGAAAGAAGGTGAAGGTAGAATACAAAAAAGTCCTACAAATACAGTTCACATACCTGGAAACCTTTCTTCGCTTTTTTCTTCTATTTTCACTGAAAGAAAAAGGAGGAGAGAAGACGAAATTCTCAGAAACTATTCGCTCATGCTCTTTAGTTAATTTTTCAAATACCTCCGAAACCGCTAAAAAGTATATATATATATATATATATATATATATATATATATATATATATATATATATATATATATATATATATATATATATATATATATATATATATATATATATATATATATATATATATATATTGATGTGCCTGATTTTTTATTTTTCTAAACTTTCATTAGCTAAATTATATAGAGTTAATTAAGATTTAATGAGCAAAAGACTAATGTCATGTGCAACAATGATGTTCTACTACACAAACAAGTATCTATTATAAATGGAAATACATCAATATAAAGAATTTCAAAAGTTTTGTTGGATGATCATATTTATGGTTTTACATGGTCCTTTGAAACAAAGTAAAAATGAATCCATTCTTCACTACGCAATAGTTTTATACTGATGCAATAGAATTCTTCTACCTGTTCTCCAATTCTTATTTCTAAATATTTTAACAGTGACTTGCACTTTTTCCTTTAATTTATTTAACATTTACATTCCAAATTAACCTTTGATCAAAATATAAGAAAATATTTTTCTTAAGCACTGTAGTTAGTTTTTTCCCAATCAGGAATGGCAATGGTAGTTTGCCAGGTATAAGTAAAACATGTTTTTTGGACAGGGCCGAGTTTAAGGCTAAAAAACTAATGAACTGTCCCCTGCTTTCAAGCTCAAATAACCCTTAGTCTCTACGACGTGACGTTGCTGCACTCTTTCTTTTCTAGACGTCCTACAATGATAGTTAATAGAGTTAACTGACTTCTCGTATTTCACGACCACTGTGTCACCCTTGCAGCACAATGGGTGCTATGCTCTCAAATCTAATTTGTGTGAAAACTGCTAACTTCAGACTGCTTGTTTCCTGTTCTTATATTTACTTCAATTTTTACTTATACTTTATTTAATGTTGAATTCAAATAATGAAATATCAACCGAATTTATTTCGAAAGGTGCAATGATGGAGTGTCGTATTTCGTATGGAATATTCTACTGGTGATCTTTCACTTTTCTCTGACTTTAGGTCCTCTACTATACGGCATATCTGTGAATTTTTTTCATTTGGCACTAGATATATTAAAAAGCCTTCGATAGAGCCTAACACAAATCTTTGATTTCTAAGTTTCCCCCTTTCAATATCTATACATCTCTCTGTGGCCGACTGTCTGATTCCTTCATGGTTGTTCTATAACAGTGTCGGCAGACGGCCACAGTTCATTCTTTAAATTTGTTAATAGTGGTATTAGCCTGATTCCTGTTCTGTCACCAAATCTTTTTCTGCTTTTCATTATTGACTTTCCCTCTATTACTTCATCACATCCACTCCTATGCCGATGACTCTACCCTTAAAATACTCCTTCATTCTGAAATCAATCTTACACAAAAGCAATTAATTATCGCTAGGATGGAAGGCCTGGAACAACTAACCTTTGACCATTTTTGAATTTCTTAATGAAAAAGAGAAAAAGAGGGTTGTTTTCAGTACCTCAAAAACTTAGTCCCTCGCTCCATATTTCTACCCGAGATAATATTCCACACAACTCAAAACCTTCGAATGTGCTAAATATTATTGGTGCATCTTTTTATCGTGACCTTTCTTAAAAAAGTCCACATTATTACTTTTTCTAAACAAGCTTTTAAAAGACTGGGTGATCTAAGGTGATTTTGAAACTTCATTTCACTCCAGTTTTTGCTCTTATTAGGGGGGTTGTTTGTTATTTCATACATCTGAGGTGGTTTCATTTAAACAGCTCTCCTTGAAAAGGTAGAATGTAGGGATTTTCGTCTTATCAACTATTTTACTCAAACTAAATTTCTAAGTATCTTTTTCCTTTGCTATATCGCAATTACAATGGACATTATTCTTTTGTCGCATATCTCCTCCATTGAGAAAGACTCATCTTTATCTTTCCATGTCTCTGACACCAGACTTAACTGCTATGCTCAATCTCATATGTACTCCGCTTATAAAGTTTGAAACTGAATTCCTTTATCTCTTTTTCCCAACTTCCTTTGAAATTCACATTTTCAAGTGAAGTGTATTAGGGCATGTCGGCTTTCAATTTGACTCGTCCTGAGAATTTCCCCAATCATGATGGTGACTGATAGGTTTCTGGCCTTTGCCCACCATATATATATATATATATATATATATATATATATATATATATATATATATATATATATATATATATATATATATATATATATATATATATATATATATATATATATATATTCGCGGAATTCAAAAATTACTTAGATTCGAAATATTCAAGCAAGTGAATTAGGATTCAGATTCAAGAAATTGCAAAAATTATTTGGATTCAGACCCAATTCGGATTTGAAAAATTAAAAAATACCCGGAATCGGATTCGAAGGGTGCAGGATTCGCCATCATATATATATATATATATATATATATATATATATATATATATATATATATATATATATATATATATATATATATATATATATATATATATATATATATATATATATATATATATATATATATATATATATATATATATATATATATATATATATATATATATATATATATATATATATATATATATATATATATATATATATAGTCATTTATACAGACATCCTTGCTCACAGTGGATGCATGGTTAATCAAATCAAGGATATTGCCTAGTCTGGAAGATAATAGATCTGTAGATCTACAGGTTTACAGGTGAGACAGGCAAGCCGTCGAAAAAGATAGGAAGGGGGAGGTGTTTTTCAGAGGGAGATATTAAGAAGTTGTTTTTAAAAAGTTGAATTTAACAAGGTTGAGGTGATTCCACAGGGAAATCCCATCCAAAACAAGAAAAATAGAGTCAAAAAGTTGAAGACGAGAAGCAACTATAAAAACAAAAGAGGAAGTAAATTTGAATGAGTAAAATAATGAAAAATTGAGTCTTCGGCATTAAGATTGAGCGGAGTTAGAAGTGGAGCTGAGAAGATCATTGATGAAAAGTAAGAATAAAGTTGAAGTTAAAAGATAACCCTGAAGAATACCGCAACTGACAAGTGCCGATATGGAACGGTTTGAAAGAAAACTAGACAAAAGAAAGCAAAGAAAAGGAGGAAACCCAAAGGAAGGGAGCTTGGAGAGTAGTGATGCATGCCATACCCGGTCAAAAAGCCTTCGAAATGCCAAGCGCTACCACACAAGACTCCCCATACATAATTACTAAGAGCAGACCACCACCAAAGGATATATATATATATATATATATATATATATATATATATATATATATATATATATATATATATATATATATATATATATATATAATATATATATATATATATATATATATATATATATATATATATATATATATATATATATATATATATATATATATATATATATATATACGATAGGCGAATTCAAATCCAGATTCAATGATTTTTTAATTGGTTCGAATTCGAGAATTCCAAAATTGGGTGGATTCAAATTCAAGAAATTCAAAATTATCTGCAGTGTGATTCGAAGGTTCCGAATTCGGATTTGGATTCGCTCATCACTGATAGACTTTAAAGTAATGGGCCAGATTTGATCAGCACAAAATTTTTTGAATATACATAAAAAAAAAATCTGAAAACAACAATTTATCATCATAGTATATCATTAAAAATTAGTTGTGAATATGTGCTTGTGCGTGTGTGTATATTTTGAACATTAAGAAATAGTTTTACATCTCCGAATACCCGAGTTATTTCATATTTTTACACAAATATTGGATAATTCTGTTCTGAAAATAAATTTTCTGATTTTAACCTCCAGAAGGTTTGTTATAATTGGGTTTCCACATAGGAAAAAATGTACTTTTTTTATTCAAATAAAAATTAATTCTTTGTTCAATTTATGTCATTTATGCTATCAGTATATATGAAAGTCCACCTAAAAGATGATCTTTGTCCTCTTTGAAATAGCTTAAGTTACCTTTACATTTGAAATCATATCCACAACAGCTCTCTACCCCTTCTTTATTTTAATTAAAGACTTTAAAATCTCTAAAACATGATATGAATTTGTCAGAGCAATTTTTAAATCCATTCTATTTCATCATGATGTAATACCCTCAATAAATTTTTACTTAGCTAAATAAATTTATTTTGATAATCTTTACGAAAAAGGGTATAAGAATGATTGAACTGGAAAAATTGGCTTGCCTACTTCATCAGTGATTTAATTCAGAGTGTCTTCGTAAAGTTTAAGTTAATAGAATTTCCTTTTTCTTTTCAGTTTGGGTGTGGATTCAAAATAACTCTTATGTACAGTATTTTGTAAACATTTTTGCTCTAGTTACATCAACAAATGCAACTTACAACAGACACATACATATACTAAGAAGATAAAATCATAGTACGCATTTTTTTTTTTTTTTGCAGTATATTAATAAATGATTGTGGCAATAATATTTGAATTTCAGCAAATTCAGTAAAATGGTGCCAAAGCCTGACGTTTTAAAAATGATAAAAAGGTAAGGATTCTTCGTATTTCGTTATATCACTTGAGGTTTCCAAAATATACATATTTACTTATATAAAATGAAGAAAACAAATCTGGACTTAAGCTTTTTTTGAAGTCAAAACTGAATAACCTCAGATCTATTTTTATTTTTGTTGTTGTAATTGTACTGGTACAAATATACACATAAGATATGAACAATATTTGTACACTCGATTTGCATTTTTGTAAAAGTTTAAAATAGCAAAATTTTAAGCCTACCTTCACTTGCAGACATTATTTCCGGATTTTGAAAGAGAAAACCCTTGAGATGCTCTTGACCTTTTACATCTCCCTTTAACATGGAACTTGATCTTCTTTTATCTGATAAATCACTTTGCAAAGTTGAGCTTCTTAACTTTTTGTAAGCTCTATTTTCATTATCATCTTCACTTTTTCTTCCTGCATATATATATATATATATATATATATATATATATATATATATATATATATATATATATATATATATATATATATATATATATATATATATATATATATATATATATATATATTGTGTGTGTGTGATGTACCGAGTGCGGTAATTAATAACGTGCAAAAAATCTTTTTATGGCTTTTTTTTTTTTTTTAAATTATGTACT
The DNA here is from genome assembly GCA_009176605.1 of Armadillidium nasatum. NCBI lineage: Eukaryota > Metazoa > Arthropoda > Malacostraca > Isopoda > Armadillidiidae > Armadillidium > Armadillidium nasatum. Next base: position 20,011 of record SEYY01000412.1, read on the forward strand.
TGCATTCTTGTGTAAATTTAACATGCACAATACTCATAGGGGAAACGACATATACAATTTAACTTGACTAGCGCAATAATCCCATTCTATTACACAACAAAATTATATGGTGATTTCTAATATGAAAGGCCATGAAATAAATTAATTTTCCTAAGGAAATCAAATAAGGGTTAAGCAATAATATTTTATAAATTAAAAGTCAAATAATTATTTAAAAAAAATTCCTGTAACATTTCTGTAATGTCCAAAAAGAGAACAATTATAACAAGAATAAGTCTTATTGAACAATTTGGCAAACAATAAAAGTTTCCCAAAAAGGTAAGTCACTGCATGTAAAGGATAGTGAATAAGTCCTAACTATTTCAATTTACTTCTCGTCTACTATGTTCATTCGCACTAAACCATTCTTGAATCAGAGACCGAGATTTAAGAACTAACAAAAGACCTCTATGCCCATTCTAAATGTCTTTCCATACTTTGCAATTCTTTATTAATATATTAATTCAGTTTTCGAAAACTTTGTAGTAGTAAGGAACCTTAAAAGAATAATTCATTACTGCATCATTTAAATCATTATGTAGTGCTACTTCAACATATACTAGAATCCAAATTTAAAAATAGATTTGCTTAACATTTAACTCGGTAAGTAATATGGGATATCAAATAATAATCCTCTAACTATTATTTATTATTGAAAAAGAAAAAAACCACCACCTAGGTATGGTTTTGATTTAAATGCATAAAAAAAAAATTTAATGTGTATAGTTATGTTGTAAATAAAATACTAGTTTCATTCAGTACAATCCCTAATTTAATCCATCTTTTTTGAGTAACATCCATTACCTTGCCATTATAGTTAAGAGTTTGAAAATATGAAATTTGTCAAAAAATACTTCTGCTGAAATATTATTGTTGCTATATTGTTTTTTGGACATTTTAAACTGCAATCAAAATACACATTACTTAAGTTGCACTTTTACGTTAAGGGGTAACAGAAGTTATTTGAGATACTGTTACGTCTTCATAGAAATTTTGCAAATTACCTATGCAACAAAAGTCATCACACACACACAAAAAAAACCTTTAATGAATATATTTACACAATATTGTGCATAGTAGGATATATCGGATATTAATGTTCATATATTTTCCTATACTGTTAATAACATTCTCTTCAGCTTATAAAATCCACTTTCCTAAATGGTGAGCTCCAACATTCGCGATCAAGAAATTTACATTAATCTTTGAGGAAGTAAAAAAAAAAAAAAAATACATATTTGATCATGCGATAGTTTTTTACAATGCAAAAAAAGTTCCTTACTGATTTCCAATTCTTATTAGGATACCATAGATTCCCTGCTTTATATTAAAATATTTAGTTTTTATAATTTCAAGTAACTACAAGTCAAAATATAAGCTAAGTAATTTGTGAGGCTTTGTATTTAAATTCCTTCCCAAGCATTGTTACATATGACAGATCATTTAGACTTTAGAGGACATCTTATCAAAATGACACTATTGTTAATGTTAACTAAAAAATTTAAGCCACAGGTCGGATCATTTTACTAATGAAAATAAAGTTTCCTGAATTGCTTAATCAAAAACCTGAAGATTTGAATAAGAAAACCAAAGTTCACAATCAACTGCATAAAACAAGAAATATTGAATCAGTAAAAGTCATTCAATATATATATATATATATATATATATATATATATATATATATATATATATATATATATATATATATATATATATATATATATATATATATATATATATATATATATACCCACCCTTGTGCAAACTGAAACAAACAATGAATTTATTAGTTTATTGTACTAAACTCACATACACGTACATTAGTAACTGATATGACTTCCTCTATTTATACAGCTTTTCTTTCATTGTTGTAGTTAAAAGCAGTTTCTTGATAGGTCTTCTGGCTTTTCATCCGAGCGAAATAAGGAGCCAGCGAACTGTAAAGGAAATGATTTGGATTCCCTTGTCTTTCAAATCGGTATTCAATGCGCCACTTGTCTTGCGGGGATCCTTTTTGTTATGTCGAAGTAAGCAAGGGTCATCTCTAGCTGTTGTTTTCTTCTTATGAACACACTTTCCTTTACGTTTAGGAGAAATCAATCTGGTTTCCTGCTTCAACTTGATGACACGGCTCACAGTTACAAAACTCACACTAGACACTGAAGCAATCTCTCGATTCAACTTAGCAGTGTCTTCGTGCACAGTTACGATCTTCGTGCATTTCCAAGGTGTCACATCCATCTTGAAAGGTTGTCAAATCACATCTGTTCAGGTTTCTAAAACCACAGGAAAACACTGTAGCTGCTGACGTAATGATTTCATCAGCCAATGTACACTATGGCTGTCAAACAGGATTCTAAAATCTGATGCAATACAGTAGTTGTTTTGAGTACAGAATTATGAGTACTATAGCAAACATGCTTTGTTTCAATTAATTTGCACAAGGGTATATATATATATATATATATATATATATATATATATATATATATATATATATATATATATATATATATATATATATATATATATATATATATATATATATATATATATATATATATATATATATATATATAATTTAGGGATGGAGTGAAGTATCGGTATCGAGTTTTCAGATATCGGAATCGGCTAAAAATGACCGATATCAATATTAGATTTCTTGAGGTAACTTAATTCCACTGGCTTACATTTTTTTAATGTTAACTTTCAATGACTGTAGAGTTTCGAATACCACGAAACATTGTTTTCTTGATTTTCATATTTTCAATTAATTAATTACTAATTAATTTTTAATAAAATTTTTTGTCTTATATTCTATATCTCTGTATCTGCAGATCCAATTTTGGTCAAATTAGGACAGGTAACTCTTTGTTATACTTAATTGTTCAGTTATTTCATTACTTAATTAAATTATGTAATTTTTTATTATTATTACGTAATATTTTGCCATGTCGATTCTTGATAATTTGTTTCCAGAATATTGATTTGTTGCCTTCCACTAAAAGTGATTTTTGGAAATGCACAAAACTGAATTTCAATTTATTTTCACGTCATTTCCTTCGTACCATTTGGTTAGTTTCTTAAATAGTTTATTTTTATCTTAATCCCTAATTTAATCCATTAATAACTTATTAAGATAGTAACCGAAGTATATATATATATATATATATATATATATATATATATATATATATATATATATATATATATATATATATATATATATATATATATATATATATATATATATATATATATATATATATCCAGGGTTCTGTTCTATCTCCTACTTTATTTTTATTTTTCATCAACGACCTCCTCAGCTGAACTCCTAACTCTGTTCATTCTTATGCCGACGACTCCACTCTCCATTCTTCTACGCATTTCAAATCTTCTCCCTCTTTTGCTTATACAGTTACTTCTAGTTGTAACTTTAAGATTCCAATTTTGTCGATATGGATGGGATTTCTCTGTGGGGCCACCGTAACCTTGTGAAATTCAACTCTTTGAAAACTCAAATTCACATCTCTCTCTCTCTCAAAAACACCTCCCAACTTTCCTATTTCCTTCGGCGGCTCTCCCGTCTCACCTGTGAACAACATACATATTATTAGTTTGAACATAAACAATAAATTATCTTGGAAACATCATATCACAAAGGTTGTAAGGTGGCCTCTAAAAAGCTGAGAGTTCTGTTCAGACTGCGGGAATTTTTTTTCTTCTAAACAGGGTCTTATCCTTCCATGCAAGAAGTACTGTTCTAACATTTCGGGTGGTTCCAGTTCCACCCTTCTTTTGGAAAAGGTTTGAGTCTAAGGCAAAAGGTTAATAAACTGTCCACTACTTTCAATCTCCCTTGACCCTCTTTCTCTGCGAGGTGACGTTGGCGCACTCTCTTTTTTATAGGTACTACAACGGCTGATGCTCAAGGGAGTTGACCTCTCGCATTCCACCACCATTGCGTCGCCATCGCAGCGCAAGGAGTAACTTGCTTGGGCATGAACTTTGTGTGAACACTGAAAACTCAAGGCTTGACGTTGTGGTACCACCTCCTTTCCAGCCACCTCTGTTCTGTGGAACTCTCTATCTTCTGTTTTTCCTGCTGTATTTAAAAAGCCTCTTTCTAAATGCTCTGTCTGCGTCTACATGAGGGATCTAAGTTAGGTTCGGGATTGGGTATTTTTTTTTTTTTTTAAATCCTTTAATTATGCTCCCTCCTTGAAAAGGGCTCTGTCCGTGAGTGATGTTAATATATATATATATATATATATATATATATATATATATATATATATATATATATATATATATATATATATATATATATATATATATATATATATATATATATATATATATATATATAATTATAATTTTCATATGGCTAAAAATATTAAAATCATATAGCTAAAATTTCAGCACTGAATGTAAAATTGAAAGTCATTATTCTTTAAAAATTCAGTTCCTCATTTTGAAGTCGTAATGACCAGTTCTCATTTCGAATCCGCAAAGGAAATTTCATATTTTGTTGTCATTAAGAAAGATTATCTTAAATAAATTTCCAATCAAGATTTAATCATATCGTTTGATATAAAATAAATTTGACTATTTAATCTGTCGATTATATATTGTTTCACTAGATATTCGTGACATTTCTACAGTGGAGTTCAATTGAATAAAACTTCTAGACGAGAGGAACTAGCTTACTTCTCTGGTTCCCGTGTGAGGAAATAAATATTTCTCAAGAAAAGAAGAATCTTTTCTATTAAGATCTGCCTGTGTAAGTTATTCTTCTTCTATTATTTCGTTTAGAAGTTGTTCATAATCTCATTCGTAACTAAAATCTGTTTTTTTTTATATCGCATTTACAGAGATGCTCTTTTGAATAAAAGTTAATC
>SEYY01000412.1:25053-30053 GCA_009176605.1 Armadillidium nasatum
ATAAATCATTTACTTTTTTTCTTTTAATGACTCCACCCAAAAGGGTTGGAGCCATCCCTCCCCCTGGAGGATATAAAAATTATAAATTCATATGGCTAAAAATATTAAAATCATATAGCTAAAATTTCAGCACTGAATGTAAAATTGAAAGTCATTATTCTTTAAAAATTCAGTTCCCATTTTGAAGTCGTAATGACCAGTTCTCATTTCGAATCCGCAAAGGAAATTTCAAATTTTGTTGTCATTAAGAAAGATTATCTTAAATAAATTTCCAATCAAGATTTAATCATATCGTTTGATATAAAATAAATTTGACTATTTAATCTGTCGATTATATATTGTTTCACTAGATATTCGTGACATTTCTACAGTGGAGTTCAATTGAATAAAACTTCTAGACGAGAGGAACTAGCTTACTTCTCTGGTTCCCGTGTGAGGAAATAAATATTTCTCAAGAAAAGAAGAATCTTTTTCTATTAAGATCTGCATGTGTAAGTTATTCTTCTATTATTTCGTTTAGAAGTTGTTCATAATCTCATTCGTAACTAAAATCTGTTTTTTTATATCGCATTTACAGAGATGCTCTTTTGAATACAAGTTAATCTTATGCAAATTTGGGAGAAACCAACCGTGACTCTTGGTTCGGATTATATCGAATTTATCTCCTGTTAATTCTGCAAAATATACCATCTTTGTTTTTATTAACTTTTCATTTCAAATCCTAAAATTTAATAATATATATATATATATATATATATATATATATATATATATATATATATATATATATATATATATATATATATATATATATATATATATATATATATACGGGGAGGGAAGTAGCACTACCGAGGCGATGAGATTACCACCCATTGGGTATATGGGATGTTAAGGATACTTCTCATCTCATCCCTTTGCCCAATGGTTCGCTCTCTTTCGTGCTCATTTCCACCTTCTACACGGAGTAGGCTCTCCTTAACACACATAAAACACTATTACAGACATACACCCTCTTTAAAAACGCATATTAATAACGATGGCATCAACAACAGAAGACTGGAAGAAGCCCCGGGGGCGAATTCCAAAAATAACCCCTCATCCATCCCTAACCCTGTCACCACTTGGGAGTTGGTGGCCTCCGGTGATAGGGTAGGCACGGACTATTTCTTTCAATAATTTCTGCAACATTCGCGGTCTACACTCCAATTTCCACTTTGTTGAACATCACCTATCTTCTTTTAGACCTCACCTCTTGCTCTTGACCGAAACTCAGATGTTTGAGCGTTCTGATAGCAAACCCTATTCTGTTTCCTCCTACTGTTTCTATCCTCAATTTTCAGCCAAAGGCGGTTGTTGTGCATACGTGCGCAACGATGTCATTTGTTATCGTGTCTCTATTTTAGAGTCTTCCAAATTTTCCACCGTATGTCTCAGGCTCTCTTGCCATTCTACGACTAAATTCATTTGTTCTGTTTATTTATCTCCTAATTCTACTGACTATCATAAATTCTTCGACTATTGTAAACTCCAAAATAGAGCACATTCTCTCTTCTTCTCCTTTCTCTGAAATCATCATATTAGGTGATTTCAATGTTCACCACCGCCAATGGCTTTCTTCTAGTTCTCATGATAGAGCTGGTGAACGTGTCTTCCATTTCGTTATCCAAAACGACCTTGAGTAGTTGGTGAAGCTCCCTACTCGTATCTCTGATCATTTTGGAGATAAACCCAACATTCTAGACCTTTTTCTAACTTCTAATCCTTCTCCTTATACTGTTAAACTCTTTCCTCCTCTGGGTTCCTCCGATAACCTTTTTATATCTGTATCCTCTTCTATCTTTTCAAGTCTTCCGCAGGAAAGACCCCCTTATATTGAAAGGAAACGTGGGTGGTATTTCGGTGCCGCAAGCTGATTGAACTTGCGGTCGTACTTCTTTGATTTAACGTGGAATGATTATTACTTAAGTGGGAGGAATTCCTCGGAGTGTGATGAACGCATTACCAAGGTGATTCTCTCTGACATGGAGGGGTACATTCCATTTTCTTTCCCTTCTACTAAACCTAGCAAACCTTGATTTAACTCTGCTTGTTCTCGCGCTATCAGCCTAAGGGATGTTGTGATCAGGGATTATCATAGTCTTCAAACTCCAGAAACTCACGCAACTTATATTTCATCCCGGAATCGTGCAAAATCTATCCTTCGTAACACTAAAAACTCTTTTCTCCGTAGAAAATACAATAATCATTCTGGTTTCTCTTCTTCACGTTCTTTCTTTCATTTTCCAAACAATGTCAACTCTAACTACGCTTCTTCCTCTTTCCCTCTTCAAGTATCTTCCGACGGCATAACTGCCGTTTTGCCTTCATCTAAAGCTGAACTTTTGCCTCTAATTCAGCCTTAGACGATTCAGGAGCTATTCCTCCTTCAACTCCATCCAACTCATTTATGCCTACAATTGTAATTTCTATTAAAGATGTCATTTCTGCTCTTTCAAAGCTTAACACCAAGAAGACGTACGGTCCTGATAGTATCCCTCCTATGGTTCTCAAAACTTGTATTTCTGAGCTTGCACTCTGCCTTTTTACTTCAACCTTCACTTCCTTGATTTAAACGTGCGCTCGTTCAGCCTATGCTGAAAAAGGGGGACCCCTTTCAACACTCCAACTAACGTTCCATTTCTTAAACCTCCGTTCTATCTAAAGTTTTCGAATCTATCCTTAGCAGGTAGATTTGGTAACATCTCAATTCTTCATATCTCTGATAGCCAGTATGGCTTTCATAAGAAAAGCTATACAGGTGATCTTCTTTTCCTTCTCTCTGACTCTTGATTTTCCGGTCTAAGGCATTTCAGTGAATCTTTTGCTATCGCGCTGGGCATTTCTAAAGCCTTCGATAGCGTCTGGTACAAAGCTTTGATTTCATAACTTCCCTCTTTCGGAATCTATCCTTTTCTCTGATTTTCTTTCCAGTCGATTAATAGTTGTTGTTGTAGACGGCCACCATTCATCCTTTAAATCTATTAATAGTGGTGGTGTTTCTCGGTATTCTGTCCTGTTCCCAAAACTTTTTCCACTTTTTCAGTAATGATCTCTCTAATACTTCATTACCTATCCACTCCTATGCTGATGACTCCACCCTTCATTATTCCTTTCATTTTGAAAAGCTCCCCTCCCAGCTAAAATGGAAGGGTGGCCATGGAGCAACTGACCTCTGATCTTTCTCGCATTTCAAATTGAGGCAGAGAAAACATAGTCGTTTTCAATGCATCAAAAGCTCAGTTCCTCCTTATCTCGACACCATCTTCCACACAACTATAACATCTTCGAAAACACAACTCAAGCCTTTATCTGTCCTTAATATTCTCGATGTTTCTCTCTCTCGTGACCTTTCTTGGATGGATCACATTACTTTTCTTGCTAAACAAGCTTCTAAAAACTTGGTTGGGTGTTCTGTTGCGTCTTCAAAATTTTTTGCGAAAATCCAGTTGCTTTCTTTTTATGGGAGTAGTATTGTTCTCCCCTTTATGGAGTACGCTTCACACATCTGGGGTGGTTCCACTAACGCAGCTCTCCTTTACAAGGTGAAGTCTATGGCTTTTCGTATTAACAACTCTACCGCTCTCACTAATTCTCTCCAATCTCTTTCTGCCGTCGAACTGTTGCATCACTCTATCTATACTATCGCTGAACTTTCCCTTTCCGAATTTATCCTCCATTAGGAAGGGCTCGTGCAACATGCCTTTCTACACAGTCTTATCCTTTCTCTGTCCAACTGTATGACCTCAGACTTAACCGCTATGCCTAATCTTATGTGTACTCTACTGGTAAAGTATGGAACACACTCCCTTTATGTTTCCCCAACTTCTTTTGACTTGCACACATTCAAGCGCCGTGTATAGGGGCATGTCAGCTTTTAACGATTAGGTTCAGGTATTGCCCAAACTCTAGTGGAAATTAGTAGGCCTCTGGGCTTTACCCACCAGAGGAGAATATATATATATATATATATATATATATATATATATATATATATATATATATATATATATATATATATATATATATATATATATAATATATATATATATATATATATTTATATATATATATGTGTGTGTGAAGCCAAGGTAGGAAGTTAAGAAAGGTGATAAGAAGTTTTGCTGAAAAGCTTGAAGAGGTGGGACTGAGCGTGAATGTTGAAAAGACAGAGCTGTTAATAGTTAGAATGGAAGAGGATGGAAAGAAGCTTGTGCTAAAGGTGGATGCGAGGAAGTGAGGGTACCTGGGTGGTGGAGAGAAGTGAGTATTTGGGGGGGGGGGAGTATTCACAAGGGAATGAGGAAATACGCTGGAAATCACCAACAGGATGGAGAAATACGGAATAGTGATGAGGGCGCTGTACCCAATCTTGGCCGACAGAAGAATGGATATAAGAGTAAAGAAAGTAAGTTTTGAAAGTACTCTGACCCCAATTTTGCTAAATGGACTTGGAGTACGACAACAAGAAAAGAAAGCAGAAATCAAGCAGAAGAGATGAGGGTGCTGCGGTTGATGGTGGGAAGGACCAGGAGGGAGAAGATAAGAAGAGAAAGAATTAGAAAAAGCATAAGGGTTGAACCAATTAACCAAAAGATAGTTGCAGCAAGACTGAGAAGGTTGGGACGTGTGTGGAGGATGTTGGAGGGGAGAGTGGACGCCAAGAGGAAGAAGATCGAAACGGAGGCCCAGGAAGATAAGGATGGAGTCAGTTGAGGATTCACTGAGGCAACATCAGCTGCCTACAGTAGAACAGCATGTGAAAGATGGAGTTATTTACGACAGATCTAGATGGAGACGAGTGCTGGCCCCATTGATAGACCCCTAGAGCCTTACTGGGATCGGATGTTTTTCTAAAATTTCCAGAATTGGTTTCGGTATTGGCTAAGTTGAAAGTCTTGGTATCGGGAAAAAATTTTGTATCGCTCCATCACTAATATATATATATATATATATATATA
>SEYY01000412.1:32553-77553 GCA_009176605.1 Armadillidium nasatum
CATCAAGGGGATAATTTAGGAATGAAACAAACGCCATACACCAGAGTTTATTACGTAGCAGGAAACAAGGGGAAGGAGGGAGGGGGCTGACGCCATTACAACAGGTGTTCGAAATGATACATATCTCGCACTGGCGGAACATACCAGTCTGCAACTGCAGGAGTTCCTTAGTGTATCTAATATGTGCTACGCCTTCCTCGACTCTCCGCAGTAAATGCTGTCTTTTGGTAATATCCTCCCTATACATCAGCTTCTATATATGACTCCCCTTGGCCATCGGTATACGAGACGTCCCCGTGATGACGTCATCTACCATTTTTGTAACACTAGTTATGGCATCCCTCCTATGGAAACTACAACGTCTTTATCTATGTTGTGCAGTGTTTGTGTTATTCCTCATATTGTCCCCTCGATATCACGTAAATTTGCGGTTTACGGCCCTATACTTATTCGGTGGAATTTCATTGAGATGATGTCACTTTTCAAATGTTTGTAAACATCGATGAGTGTATATATATATATATATATATATGTATATATATATATATATATATATATATATATATATATATATATATATATATATATATATATATATATATATATATATATATATATATATATATATATATATATATATATATATATATATATATATATATATATATATATATATATATATATATATATATAGGTAGGTAGGTTGGACAAAAATATTTAAACTTCGTAAATGCATGAATTTATTTCATAATATGGTGTGGGACCACCTTTCACATATATAATCGCAAAAATTCTTCTAGAAATAGACATAAGTCCTGGATATCCTCATGCAAAAGTAGACGAAATTCTAGTAGAGACTCTGGTGGTGGATAGTGATCACGAGCCCTATTCTCCAATATTAACTACAGGGGCTGTTTTATAAAGGTTTGGGGATTTTGTGGGCAAGGGAAGACATGAAGCTTCAACTGGATGTTCGTCAAACCATGACTGGACAACATGAGCTGGAAGAATTGAACCCTTATTATCTTGATAATTTAGAACTACCTTCAAAAAACTTTCTCTGTTCCATTAGATGAAACTGGTCCCCAGAAATGAGTACATAATCTCTAGCAGTTACATTATCGTGCATGGTAATAATTGGGCTTACAGATTACGATGATATGGCTGTCCAAGATTAGACGGGACCTCCTCCATGCTTCACTTGTGGCATAAGGAAGTCCAGATCATGTTCAGGTCGGAGTTTCAGAAGTGTGAAAATCAATTCATCTGAGAAAGGACCATCTTCCACTAATAGGCAAGTCAATCCTTACCACTCTCTCCACTGTCTGACATCCTTGTCGCTTACAAAAGGTTTGACGACACCTTCGTAGGATTTGCAAACTGGTATTCAGCTTAGAAGTAATCTTTGAAGCTGTTGTTCTCTTATTTTTTTCACAGGCCTTCGCAATGCTGGTGTCTGTCTGTCTGAATTACATACACACTAGTTTTTATCGAATGATGTTTTCCGGAAGCATAATATATGGCTATATATATATATATGGATACCACATCTGAGAACCAACAATTTTCCCTCTTTGGAACTCTGCAAGCTTGGACATACTCACTTGTTACAGAATAGAATGTTGAAAACAGAGCAACTGATGCTTTATACAGACGTTATAGGTCTCCTATCACACATGACACACAAAAACCTTTGGCGAATCTTCTATTTCGAGTTCATGTCTGTCATATTTATTCATTCTTTATTTCAATTGTTTCCATATATTTGTTCAATCTCTCTCTCTCTCTCTCTCTCTCTATATATATATATATATATATATATATATATATATATATATATATATATATATATATATATATATATATATATATATATATATATATATATATATATATATATATATATATATATATATATATATATATATATATATATATATATTGGTTTTTAAAATTTTTTGAAAACATATCTATATTAATTTAACATAAAGAGCCAAAAATCGTTTTATAAAATTAAGTAGAAAAATATAAGACATTGTATATTTGTATAATTTGAAAATTTTAGGTATAAATAAGAATTTTATTTTTACCGGATATCCGGTAAAAGTGCTATCCAAATGGATACTACAAAAAGGCTAGATAATCGGATCATAACTGGATATCCGAATTGTACCTAACAAAAAAAAAAAAAAAAAAAAAAAAAAAAAAAAAAAAAAAAAAAAAAAAAAACATATTTGCGGATGCGGATATAGAATTTTCGTTAAGTGTGGATGCGTATGTTGAATTTTCGAAAATGCGGATGTCAATTTTGATAAGGACGCTAATGCGTATGCCATCACAATTATATATATATATATATATATATATATATATATATATATATATATATATATATATATATATATATATATATATATATATATATATATATATATATATATATATATATATATATATATATATAATATATAATATATATATATATATATATATATATTATAAATACAGGGTAAATCGGAAGGAAAGGACCAAACTCAAGAAGTGGATTGTACACAGGATAATAATGTAAAAAAACACATATTCTTATCCGATTTACATTTGTTTTCATTTTATAGAGTGATAACAATTAAACAACATATCATACATTAACATTTGGGTTCTCATAGTGTCATTTTAATAAATGTTCGAAAATACCACCAATGACCTCTAAACATTTTTCAGCTTCGTCTACAAAGGGCGTCTGTTGCTCTCCTGATTGCTTTATGTCCTCCTTTAATAACGCCTGCAGCATTTTCAATACGTAGAATTAGTACATCCCGAGTGTTCACTTTTACCTTGTATATGTCAGTTTGAACCAGCCCCATAAACAATAATCTAATACTGTGAGTTCTGGAGATCTTGGGAGGCCAACTAATTGGACCACGGCGACCAATCCAACGCTCTGGAAACCTTTCGTCAAAATGTTGCTTGACCTAACGAGCGATGTGTGATGGTGCTCCATCATGTTAAAAGTACATATGCATCCGGATGTTTAGAGGAACATCCTCCAATAGTCCTTGTAATTCATTTTGTAAAAATTCGAAATAGTGGTCTCCTGTGAGGGATTCTCAAATATGAAAGGGCCAATTAAATACCCATCGAACATACCACACCACAGGTTTACCATAAACCTATGTTGAAAATTGCTCTCGACTGTTGCGTGGGGATTTTCGTCTGCCCATATACGACTGTTGCGAGTGTTATTAATGCCGTCGCGTGTAAATGTTACTTCATCCGTGAAAAGTATGCGTGATACAACACGATGATTATTATTTATTCACCGACAAAATTCCATACGTTTAGCATAATCTTCCGGTACACTCTCTGTACATGGTATGGGTATAAGCCTTGCTCGAGGAGTGTATTTATTACTCTTCTTTGTGGAATGTTCAATTGAGTAGCAATTCTACGTGAGCTGGTCTTTGGATCTTATCTTACTAGTTCCATAATATTTTCTACTTTTTCTAAACCTTAGCGAGTCGCTCGTTCGGATGTTATATCACCACTGGGAAGTGTTCCGGTCTCGCACATTTGTTGAAAACTCTGATAAATACGTTTTTATTAGGATGTATGCGATGGGGAAACCGTTGACGATATTCTCGAACAGCAGCTGTAACACTCCCATTACAAAGCACATACACAAACAACATATTTGAATATTCCAGATGGGAATAAGTGTTCGCCATTTTGTAACACTTTAATGGTACAAACTCGAAAATGAACATGTAATCACAGTCATAATACACTGACACAGCAGTAAGTACAATGAATCATATCTTCTCATCCGATTGTCATTTGTTTTCAAACATTTATAAGCTTCGTAAACGAAACCGAAAATGTTTAGAGGTAAATGGCGGTACTTTCGAACATTTATTAAATTAACGCTATGATAACCCAAATGTTAATCAGATAAGAGCATGCGTGTGTTTTTACATTATCCAGTGTACAATCCACTCCTTGAGTTTGGTCCGTTCCTCCCGACTCACCCTATATATATATATATATATATATATATATATATATATATATATATATATATATATATATATATATATATATATATATATATATATATATATATATATATATATATATATATATATATATATATATATATATATATATATATTCTAGTGTATCTAATTTGGAGTTCTTGCAATTCTACAACTAAATTTATTTGTTCCATCTATTTATCACCTACTTCTACCGACTATTAAAATTTCTCTGACTATTTAAACTCCAAAATAGAGTGCTTTAATTCTTTTCTTTCTATGAAATCATCATTTTAGATGATTTCAACGTTCACCACAACCAATGGTTTCATTTAGTTCTCATGATCCAGCATTTGAACTCGCCTTCCACTTTTCTGTTAAGAACAACCTTGAGCAGTTGGTGCAACTCCCTACCCATACCCCTGACTGCTTTCGAGATGAAACAGTCATACTTGACTGTTTCTTTACTTCTTATCCTTCACCTTACAATGGTATCTCCTTCCTCCTCTGGGTTCATCCAATAATCTTATCTCTGTATCTTGTTCTGTCTATTCAAGTCTTCTGCAAGAACGGCCCTAGTCTTCGGCGAGGAGACGTTTCTGGCACTTTGGTGTTGCTAACTGGTCTGACTTACAATTCTACTTCTCTGATTTCTGGTGAAATGAACAGTTTTTGTGGGAAGGGTTCCTCAGAATATGCCAAGTGCTTAACTGAAGTGATTTTCTCTGGTATGGAGGAGTACAATGAATATTCTTTAACTTCTATATACTTTAATCTTTTTCAATATATATATATAATATATATATATATATATATATATATATATATATATATATATATATATATATATATATATATATATATATATATATATATATATATATATATATATATATATATATATATATATTGAAAAAGATCAAAGTCTGTTATGAAAATTGTAGAGAGAGGGTGAGGGTGAAGAATGAGCTTACTGACTGGTTTAATATAGGAATGGGGTTGAGACAGAATTGTGTAATGTTGCCATGGATGTTTAATCTGTTGATAGATTATTTTTTTTTTAAAGTTATCACCATCACTCACTAGCAGAGCCCTATTCGAGAAGTGTGGTTCTTAGCCAGTAGAAATTGAGTTATATGGTATTACTAACCAAGTTGATAAGTTATACAGATTATTTGCGTTTTGGATAGAGAAAACCTGCTCCGGTACAGCTCAATCAAGTATATTTTTGACCACCGGTGGGCGTGGTTGCAAATCTTGAGAGGCGGACCTTCTCTATAGGAGCAATTTAGAGAGAATGTGATTTTGTATGTGTTGAAATAGCATGAATGTGAGTGTTGGCTTTTTTTAAGTGATATGTGAATATTGAGATTAGTATAATAATACACTTTGTTTTAAGCTGTAATTAATTAGTTATAGGTGGTTTTAAAAATGGAAAGGGAAGGCAAAAGATATTATGCTGAGAAGAGTTGAGGGTGAATGGGAAGAAAATGTCTTACTGTTTGCAGATGATGCAGTGCTAGTGGTTTAGTCGTCCGGAGAAAAGTTGAGAATTTGTGGGGAAATGTGCGAGCATAGGATTGAGAAGAAATCCAATGGAAAGTAAAGTAATGAGGGATGGGGGTGGGAGAGGTGAGGAATGGTTGTGTGTGGAGATGGGGGGGGGGGGCAGAGATATTGGAGGAGCTGGAAAAGTTCAAATATATGGGAATATTGGTGAAAGAAAAAGGGGGTATACAAATGGATTAAAAGAAAAGAGTGGTGGAAGGAACGAAAGTGATGGGGAGGATTAAGGGAAGTATGAAAGAAGAGGAGAATATTGAAGGAAATTAAGGTAAGAATATTTTGAGGTATTTGATGTGCTTACCATCTGTAATGTGTGAGTGTGAAACATGGATAATGAATGCTCAGGTGAGGAAACTACTGAATGTGCTCGAGATGGAAGGGATTGAGAACATATGTAATTTAAGAAAAGTAGATAGGATTTGAAACAGAAGAATAAAGGAGATGTATGGATGGAGGAAGGAAATGGTGGATAGAGTAAAGGAGGGTATACTAAAGTGGTTTGGACATGTGCGTAGAATGACAAGGACAGGACGGCGGGCAGATTTCTTAAATAAAAGATGGAGGAGGTTGAGGGAGAGAAAGGCCAGAGTGGAGATGGATGAATAAAGTGATGTAGATTTTGGGGGGAAGGGGTTTCAATTTAGACGATGGTAGGAGAGCTGTGGAGGAATAAGTGAAATGAGGGGGAAGTGGTGAAGGGTAGGATGTGTGAGGTAATTATATGGCAAGCACCACTCCACAAGAGTGGGAAAGGTGAAATGAGATATATATATATATATATATATATATATATATATATATATATATATATATATATATATATATATATAATATATATATATATATATATATATATATATATATATATATATATATATATATATATATATATATATATATATATATATAAGGGGGTTGGACAAAAATAAATAGCAGAATGAATGAACAAATATGATATTTACTAGCCGAAATAGAAAGACTTTACAGGCACTTGTGTGTCCCTGAGATAAGTAACCTATAACGTCGGTAGAATGAGTCAGTTGCTTTGTGGTCATCATTCTGTGTTGGTACAAATGAGTTATATCCGAGCTTTGTTTCAAAAAGGAAAAATTATTGGTGAACTGCCTAGCAGGTAGGTCTGTGAGCAAGTGGCAATGCTATTTGGTGTATCAGGAAGTACTGTATCCAAAGTCATTTGTGCATATTGTGTTTCCGGAAAAACGCCATTTGATAAACGCTAGAATGTCTTAAGTTGAAACTGGATGAAAGAGACTATCAAGTATTTTGGAGGATTGGGACTGAATTTAAGAAAATAGCTGCAAAAGTTACTTCCAAGCTGGATATCATTTTTGTAAATGATGTTACCACAAAAACAGGAGAGAACTCCATAAGATGAATATTACTTCAATCGCTAAACCTCTTGTAAACGACGTGAATGTAAGAGAGACAGTGGTTCAACTCATAAGGATTGGATTGCCGTGCAAAGGAAGATAGTCCTTTGGTCAAATGAATCGACTTTCACATGTGTAGAAACACCATTGCAGGCCTACGATCAGGACAAAATAACAGAGAAGTATGCTGAAGGTTCTGTCATGATTTGGGCAGCTAATATCATGGTACTCTGCTAGTCTAAATACCACTAGGTATTATGTACGCATTTTGAGGGACTAGAAGTACAGAAATTGTTTCCTGGAGCTGGGACCATTTACCAAGATAAAGCTCAAATTCATACAGCTCAGGCTTTTCAATTGTGGTTTGATGAACATGGGAATGACGTTTCATGTCTTTCCTGACCCAAACAATTGCCAGACCTTAATACATCGAGTCCCCTGTGATCAGTTTTGTAGAACAATGTTCAAAATTGCTTTCCAGCTACCCTACAGGAACTTGTCTAGTTTTGTATAAAGAAAAGTATAACATACCATGCATCAACCAGGTATATATATATATATATATATATATATATATATATATATATATATATATATATATATATATATATATATATATATATATATATATATATATATATATATATATATATATATATATATTGTTCATACAAGGGTTAGCAACTAGCGTGGCCTAATGATTTTACTATTTGAATTGCTAGTAATGACTTTAATAATGTCATTGATGTTTTAAAAAAGTAAATAAGTCAACAACAACAATAATAATAATAATAATAATAATAATAATTAATTGAAGTTATTTAGCAAATATTCCAAAATGTGTAACAGATACTTGCAATAAAAAATTAACATCAAAATACCTTGTTTATCGTGGATGGTAACTGACGATCTGAAACATCTCTTTTGTCTAAAGAGATTTTTGAATGATGAGACTCAAGTAAAATGTTATTTGAATTAACAACTGTGTGATCTTTTTCGGATTCAACTCTAGTATTTCTATCAGGAGTAATATTGGTTTCATCGCCAATAAAATTAGATATCTTGGAAAAATTTACAAATTCCAGTGAATTTGATACAGAGTTTTTAAGTGATTGAAGGTCGACTGGAGTAGTTTCATTAAGAGATGATAATTCTGATTCTTTATCTTTCTTTACAATATCAGAAGTAGTTGGTGGGTTGGATGAAGATAGAGGAGGGATAAGTATTTTATCTTTAGGATGGGATAAGGAAAAGTTTCCAGAAGAAAGTTCAGAGTCTTCTTTTATTGTCTCTAAAGGTTCGACAACGGATGAACTTTGGGAAACAGATTTCCTTTTTGATCTAGTGGTAGGGGTTCCTACCTTCTTGGTTGGTGTTGATTTACCAGTAGCAGACTTTCTAGGTGTTTTACTTTCAACTTTATCTTCTACTATAGTTTCTAAAATTTCTTTTATTCCACTTAACCTTGCTGATCGCCTCCTGGGTGTATCTACATGTTTCACTGGAGTATTACTATATTCTTCACTTTGACTGCTTAAATCTTGTTTTGAAAACTGGCTCTCTTTTATGATATTAATTTCAGTTTCATTTTCTTCTTTAACAAATCCAGATAGTCTCATTTCTATATTCGCAGCAACAGGTTTGGTGGGGGTTTTCGACAAATCATGCAAGTTTTCCGGAATAATTATTTTTGTATTGTTAGGATTACTATCCTCACCTTTATCTCTGCTCAAATTTGGAGTTCTTGAAATAATTGGAATTTCTGTTTCTGATATATCACTTCTTGTTCGCCGCCGTCTACTAGGAACGGCTAATGACTCTAAGTTTAGGTCAATACTTTCTGCATCACTGGCATTAGATACACCACTACTACTCCTACGACGACGACGATCAAATGAAATATTTTTGACATGAATATCATTTTCTTCAGTATTAGAACCTTCCTTAGTTTTCCTTCGATCACCAGCTGTAAGACTTTTAGAAGGAGTGTTTAATCTCATGCTCCTTCGAAGAGGAGTAGCCGGAGTTTCTGGATCAATTATGGACTCAGGATTCAAACCAGATAGACATCGGCTTCTTTTCCTTGATGGGGTATGCGGTAACTTTATATCTTTAGTTGGAGGAGAGTCTATTTGAATATTATTATTATCAGGATTAATTTCTATAAAATAATCTGGAATTTGCACACTCTCCTGAATTTTCTCAGAACATAAATTACTAGAATTATCAATTACATCACTGTGAGGAAAAATTTCTCTATCTTCATTATTATTTATAGTATTAACTTTATATTCTTTGTCTTCAACTTTTGATGTAACATTGCCACTCACTGATGGAGATGATGGTCTGTTTTTAGGGCAAGCTTGATTATCATTTTGAACATAATTATCTTTTTCAGTGACTATACTTTCTTTTATTCTAGAAGGTTCTTCAGAACATCCAAATATAGGAACAGATGTGGGGGCTTTTGTATTTGATAAAAAAGGATATATATGGTTTAATGATAATGAACTGTTTTTAAGCATTATATCAACAATCTCTCTCTCTTTTGTTGTAAGGCGCAATGGCTGGGCATTTTCAAGATCAGAAGGAAGAGATTTCAAGGGGTTTGATGTATTAAGACCCATATCATTTTCCTTTTCCTGAGAATCCAAATCTTTATTCATATTTAAAATTGTATCACATTTACATGAAGCAATCACAGAGTTGACTAAGCTATTGGAAATATTTGCGTTATTAATAGGTAATGTATCTTGTTTACTAATGTCTAAAATTTGCTCTTCATTCTCTTTATCCGTTATAAAACATTCAGACTTAGTGTTCTCATCTTCAGAATCAGAAAATTTTAAAATATAGTTCTCATCTAAACTCTTATTCTTATCAGAATCTACTAATAAATTTTCATCACTGTCAGATAATATATTTTCCTTATTTTCCGCAGCTTGTGTACATATCCTTGAAACTTTTTCATCTACTCTTACATTTGTGATATTTTCTACTGAATTTTCTTTAAAAGGCATACTATTATCCTCTTCGAGATATAGCTCACTGTGACAATTATTAATGGAAATTTCTAAATTTGGTGACATTTTACCAAAGTTGTTACAAGCATTTTGATTGGTTTCTGTGTTGCTTTCACTATATTTATTACTATTATTACTATAAGGTTCCCCAATAGCAGAAAAGTCAGAAGATTTTGAGACATCTTTATTTTCACTTTGCGATTCAATACTGCAAATAGCAGTTTCTTCCTGACTACTTACTGAATATGTTTCCTTGACTATTTTAGTTGTTGTGACTGTGATAGAAGTATGAATTTCATTCTTTCTTACAGGAGTCTTTTCCTGTTCTGAAATAGATTTTAACTCCTGATTTACAGGAGAATTAACAGGTGAGGATTCCTCAAGTTCATTTCTTTTCCCACACATATCGGAGTATGAGTAACTCTGATGATGACTCTTCTCTTCATCTTTATTATAAGAGACATCTTTGAACTGTTGCACACTTGGTGATTTTTCATGATCCAATTTCATCATCACTTCCTGGTTATCAAGAACACTATGAAAGCTATCTTCCATTAAACTTCCTTCTGAAGAACTTAAAGAGTAATCAAGATTCTCTGAGCTTTGCGAAAGCTCTTTAAAAGCATCAGTTTTTTTTAACATATATAAGTTATTATTACTTTCCTGAGATTTTGAAGAAATCTGAGAGTTTCTTTTTGCATCACTTTGTAAATTAGATTCATCAATACAAGACGAATGTCTATTTATAATTTCTTTTTCTCTGATTCCATTTCCAGGGGTGCTATTTTCTTCAACATTCGAAGTAAATCTATTATAAAAGAATATATATATATATATATATATATATATATATATATATATATATATATATATATATATATATATATATATATATATATATATATATATATATATATATATATATATATATATATATATATATATATATATATATACACGAGTATATATATTAGGTAATATAGTTTATGGCAATATTTTTATACATTTACTAAATATTTTCAGATTTGAACTAAAGGCTTAAGTTTCTTTCCTTTTTTAACTCTCTCACTTTGGGTGTGCTAGCATATAACTCTTGTTTTCTTGCAACTTACCATTAAACTAATTATTATTCAATGTTTTAATCCAGTGTAAGGGCCTAATTTGGACACTCAAATGTCAACTATTTTACTCAAACTCTTTACCTTCTTTGTTGAAATTTCTTTACACAACATTGGCACACGCGCGAGCGCGCACACACACACACACACACACATATATATATATATATATATATATATATATATATATATATATATATATATATATATATATATATATATATATATATATATATATATATATATATATATATATATATATTAGTGATGGATCGGATGTCATTTTTTCCAATTTGCGGATGCGGATGTTGAATTTTGGAGAAGTGCGGATGCGGATGCGGATGTTGAATTTTCGAAAGTGCGGATGCGGATTTTGAATTTCCGAAAAGTTCGGATGCGGATGTTAATTTTGATGAGGATGCGGATGCGGATGCGGATGTTAATTTTGATGAGGATGCGGATGCAGATGCAGATGCGGATGTTAATTTTATATATATATATATATATATATATATATATATATATATATATATATATATATATATATATATATATATATATATATATATATATATTTCACTATCACCTTTCCCACTTTCGTGAGGTGGTGCCCGCCACAATTCGCTTACAAACATAACTATTCTTACCTTTCAACGCTTTTACCACCTCCCTCCATCTTTGTCTCCACAAATCTTCTACCCTCGTCTAAACTCAAATTCCTTCCATCAAAATCACTCTCACTCCATCCATCCATCTCCACTTCGGCCTTCCCCTCCCCCTACCCTTCCCCTATCTACATCGGATCTAAATACCTTGCCAACCATTCTGTTCTCTTTCATTCTTCACATATGTCCAAACCATTTTAGCACATCCTCCTCCTCACTATCAATTACACCCTTCTTCCATTTACACATCTCCCTTATTCTTTCATTTCTAATCCTATCAATCCTTCTCAATTTATATATCGCTCTCAAATCTTTCATCTCAAAGACATTGAAACTTTTTCTCGACCGAGCACTTATCGTCTACGTTTCACACACATACAATACAGAAGGTGAACACATACATTCAAACATTCTTATCTTTATTTCTTTCGAAATTTTTCCTTTCTTCCATACTTTTCTTAGGCCCCCCAATACTTTCATTCCTTCTACCACTCTGTTCTTTATTTCTTTTTTCAGTCCCACCCTTACCTTCCACCCAATATTACTAGATATTTGAATTCATTCACCTCCTCAAGTTTCCATTCTCACACTTCTACAAACCAATTCCTCCCTCCACATTTCCTCATCCCCACCTCCAATCCTCATAACTTTATTCTTCGCTGGATTGAATTTCAATCTCGTGTTTGCACATTTCCCTTCAAACTCTCTCACAAGTATTCTCATCTTTTCTCCAGATTCTGCCACCAACACATGCCGCATCATCTGCAAAAAGTAAAACATTCACTTCACATTCACCCTCCATATTTCTCAACGTAATACTCTTCCTTTCTCTCTCCATTTTTCTAAGTAAACCATTCATCAATAGATTAAATAACATGGAGATATTACAAACCCTTGTCTCAATCCCACTCCTATGCTAAACCAAACCGATAGTTCTCTCGTCACCCTCACTCTTGATCTACAATTCGCATATATATATATATATATATATATATATATATATATATATATATATATATATATATATATATATATATATATATATATATATATATATATATATATTAGTGATGGATCGGATGTCATATTTTCTAATTTGCGGATGCGGATGTGGAATTTTGGAGAAGTGCGGATGCGGATGCGGATGTTGAATTTTTGAAAGTGCGGATGCGGATGTTGAATTTCCGAAAGTACGTATGCGGATGTTGAATTTTCGAAAATGCGGATGCGGATGTTGATTTTTGTGCGGATGCTCCGCATCCTCGCATGCGGATGCGGATGCCATCACATATTATATATATATATATATATATATAATATATATATATATATATATATATATATATATATATATATATATAGGCTCCACGAGAAGGTGACTCAGGACTCGCGCGTGTGAGCATATGGGTGTCAGCCCGAGAACTTTTGCCACTTTATCATCCAAACCATCCTCTGCCATCCGTTCACACACTCTTAGATGCCATAGTTCCATTCTTTTCAATAAATTTAGAATACTTTCCAAAACCAACAGGTCAGACTTGAATATTTTAGAATCTTTTTACATTAAACAAATGCAGCCATCACTAAACTCAAGACTCTTCTTCATACCCCTTATTGATTGCCGAATCTGCTTTTGTTATTTATATATCAATACAATATTATATTTAATAGTAACAACCAACTAACGTAATCCCAAAATTTACAACCAACTTAACATTAAACCCTAATCTCAGTTTCTACTCAGTATAATTTATTACATTAACATAGTAACAAGTAAATTTCCTATACCGTATTATAGTTATTTCCATATCACTATCTAGTATACTTTTTGTAAATATTTTTGCTTGCACTTTTACTATTATTCAAGTTGTTTTCCTAAATATTATTAAAATTTTTATTTTTATATTATAATTACTATTATCTATTAGTTATTATTATTATTATATACCTTATTTTTGTTGTCATTTATTATTATATTATTATTTTATTATTATTATTATTTACTATTATTATTTCATTATTATTCTTTATGACCACATATCATTACTATAATTATTATTATATTTTTTTTTTTTTTTTTTTTTTTTTTTTTTTTTTTTTTTTTTTTTTTTTTTTTTTTTTTTTTTTTTTTATTTTTTTTTTTTTTATTATTTTATTATTTTTATTATTTATTATTATTTATTATTATTATTATTATTATTTACTATAACATCTATCATAATCTGCAGATGTCCTGAAGATGACCTTTGTAACAGGTCGTGTTTGTATATGAATAAAGTTGTTAATGTTTGAGGCCGCTCTCTCAATCCTTTTTGTCCTATATATATATATATATATATATATATATATATATATATATATATATATATATATATATATATATATATATAATATATATATATATATATATATATATATGGGTTGAACAAAAATATTTAAACACCTGATAAATGAATGAATTTTTTTTTTTTTAAATATGGTGTGGGACCACTTTTCACATTCATAATCGCTAAAATTCTTCTAGAAATAAAAAAAATACTAGTCTTGGATAGTGCTTAATTGTATTTTATGTTATTCCTCTTGCAAAAGGGTTGGTGAATGTGAAGAAAGGTAAGAAATGAAACATCATCTTCATGTTCAATTGTTCATTAAACCATGACTGGACAACATAAGCTGGATGAATGAAAACCTTCTTATCTTGTTCAATAACATTGCCTCCAATTAACTTTGTGCTCAATTGGATGAACCTGGTCACTCAAAATACATACATAATCCCTGGTAGTCACATTATCGCACATGGTGATAATTGGGCTTGCAAAATACCATGATATGGCAGCCCAAGCCATGATTTAACTTCCTCAGTGCTTAAACTGAGGCATAAGGCAATATTCCTGGGATGATGTTTTCCACACAAACTTGGCAAGAGGTTGGGAATGGTGTAAAGGTCGATTAATCTGAGGAAAGGATGGTCCTTCACTGTCAGGCAGTTCAATCTTTACGAGCATTGCATTACTCTCTCCAATTTAAGACATTCATTTCAAATGCAAAAGGTTTGGTGATTGCAGTACATTCATGAATTTTCAGCCCACTGAGTTCCCTCCTCACTGTTCTTGAGCTGACAAGGTTTGCAAGACTGATATTCAGTTCGAGGGTAATTTTAACAGATGCCGTTTTTTTTTATATATATATATTTTGTCAATCCTTCACATTATTTTTTTGCTCATCTGCACGTCACCCAATCTCGAATTACGTCCACAATGGTGTTTATCAAATGATGTTTTTCTGAATGCACAATATGGGTCCATAACTTTGGATAGTATCTGGGAACCAGCATTTTTCACAATTTGAAGCTCTAAGATAGGACATACCTCACTTGTACCAGCACATAATGCTAAACACTGAGCAGCTAACATTTCATACGACGTTATTGTTTACCTATTACGCATAACACACGAGCGCATGTAGCGCCCATTCTATTTCGGGAAGTTGATGCCTGTCATATTTACCCAATTTCTTTCTACTGTTTCCATATTTATGTTCAACACACAACACACACACAAACACGCGCGCGCGCGCACGCATATATATATATATATATATATATATATATATATATATATATATATATATATATATATATATATATATATATATATATATATAGTTGGGATAGCTTCTTTCCAATTGAATCTTTATCTAATTAGACAGGTTTAAAGTTAATACCAAGGGTTTCCACATACTCATTTAATACACTGTGAACGTTTCACACCGTATCTCGGTCTGTCTTTAGTACAAACTATATTTTATAAATTTCTATTTCAAAATACAATCAAAATATAAATTCATTACCTAATATAAGACATTTAAAATAGTATTAATAATTACAATAAAACAATAAAAATAAAGTAATAATATTGATAACAAATAAAAATAAAAAGACTGGACTATTATGAGAAAAGGACTTTTTTATTGAGTGAAAATGACAATAGAAGCTTAATCATTTAAGGATGGGCAATAAGTTTTTATATATAGAACTCAATATCCTACGAACAAGAAGGGAAGACGCATATTGAAGGATAGAGAAATGAGAAGAAAAAGGGTGGGTATCTCCATAGTTTTTTGTGGCAGAGTGTTCAGGAGAGCAAAGAGTTAGGTCTGTACTAAAGGAAACTTCTGTATGCTTATCAATCTTCACTTTTAATTGTAGACCAGTTTGGCCTACATAAGCTGCATTATGGCTGGCATACCTAAATAAATAAATTTAATGAGGACCTGAGAAGCATTGGGTGAGATTCCTTGTGTCTGAAGGAAGTATAAATAGAGAGGGAGTTATAATTTATAAGAATAAACTGGCATTGGTGGAGTGTAGCTTCAAGTATAGTAAGAATATTTCTATTAAGTTAAGATGTAAGTGATCCTACATACAAAAGTTTTAAGTATATTTTTTGTTTAGGTACAAAAGGAAAATAAAGAGTGGGTCTGAAAATGTTAGTGAGTAACTCATTAACATTTTTTTCAACTTGGAACTTTGGGAATAAATTAAAATGAAAAAGTATTTTAATAAATTCCATCTCTGTATGGCACATGTGGGTGCCATCACTAAAAAAAGATTGAGAAACACTAACATATACGTATTCAACTATGGCAAGAAATTGAGCTTTATTAAAAATGGAAAGTTAGAGATACTTTAAGCTCACACTTAAAAATACTCAAATAAAGAGAAAATTTTAAATGTCAAAGTCAAATAAAAAAGATTACATTGAATTTTACAATATAAATCTTAAAAGTTATTGACCTGTAAATATCATTCCCGTAAATCACTCATCAAGAACTAATGCATCACCATAAACAAATGTAAATTGCAGGGCGGAGGAGCAGAAACAATTACATGTCAAGCTCTGGGAGAAAATCCAAGCACAATTGTGAATTTTCTAACTCAACACCTACTAAAGTAAACACATTCAGAATAAGTTTAACTCTTAAAAATCACCTAGCTTTAATAGTTTAGTTCTTGCAAATGTGATTTACAGAACATACTGTAACTGATTTATTTGAGATCATAACAGCTGCTTTTAGCTTCAAGGGTTGTGTGACAATCATAAAACTATGTTAAAAGTTATACACAAAAAGAAAAAAAATAAACAAAAAAAAAAAAAAAAAAAAAAAAAAAAAAAAAAAAAAAAAAAAAAACTTTTAAAAAAAAAAAAAAAAAAAAAAAACAAAAAAAAAACAAACCTGTTTGCTCTGCACCAATAAATAAATAAATAAATATATATATATATATAATATATATATATATATATATATATATATATATATATATATTATATATATATTATATATATATATATATATATATATATATATATATATATATATATATATTCTTCCCAATAGAGCATTACATTTTTTAGAAATTGAAACATTATTTAAAACTTACTCAACATCAAGCTGAATGGTTTCTCCAGTGTTCACAAATCTTGGTAATGGTTTTCTTGGCGAAGGAACTTCAGACGTACTATATATATATATATATATATATATATATATATATATATATATATATATATATATATATTATATATATATATATATATATATATATTATATATATATTCCCCTATACCCAATAATTATAAAAAATGGATTTCCAACTTCCTCTCTGATTTTACAGCTCAAGTCTCCAACAAAAACCATCTTTCAAAAACAGTAAAACTAAGAAATGGTGTCCCACAGGGTGCCATCCTATCCCAGGAATATTTAACCTGTACACAGCAGACCTACCCACCCCACAAACACCAGATATAAAACTAATAACATATGCCGACGACATATCCATTACGATACAAAATACTTCCATACCAACAGCCACCACACTCACTCAATCATACATCCAACAACTGGAAACATGGCAAAAATCAAACAGAATGACGGCTTCCCCCGAAAAATCCTCAATTACTCTTATTACTACCGATAGACACCAATCTTCTCTCCACCCTCATGTAAAACTAAATGATACCCTCATTCCTTTAAATAAATTTTCAAAGATCATAGGCCTCACATATGACACACTTCACCTTCTCAAAACACATCCAAAACATAACCAACACTGCAAAAAATAAATTAAACATCATTCGAACACTGTAACATAACAATATCAATAACGAACTAACCACCCTCATCATGGCATACAAACAGTTCATCAGACCAACACTTAATTACGCATCTCCAGCCTGGTACCCTGCCGACTCAGCCCTCAAACACAGAGAAATTACAAAAAAACAAAACAAAATACCGCTCTTTAAATCATCACAGGTTGCACTAGAACCACTCCAATTCAGCACTTACACTAAGAAACAAAAATGCTCCCGATCCTTGTTCACATAGACTTGATAGGAACCCAATTCTACACAAACACCCTAGACATATCACACCCCTGTTTCATTTTCCTACATCCAAATTAATACCTAAAAAATTACATATATAAATATGAACTAGCCATCAACACTTTCTTTCAGAGGTTACGTTAAATTTGAAAGTTTTCAATAATTTACTGACAAAGAATGGGAAATTACATCTATTAACTTCAAGGAGCTATCTTAAACTGTATTAGTTCTCTCATTAAAAGAGATGAATGTGTAAAAAATAAGAGCAACAGATGCAAAACATGTGGAGGATTAGCAGGGCTTTAAAATTAAACCTAATGTACATTTTTAACAATTATATTTAATATTTATTTGGATTGCTGGATTGATTCAAAAATTTTGACCAAGTGTTTACAGTTAATTTTAAAATACATTCCATATAGACTATTAATCATTATCTGAAAAATTATATATTATATATTATATATATTATATATATATATATATATATATTATATATATATATATATATATATATATATATATATATATATATATATATATATATATATAATACCTCTGTAAAGGTGGAGATGCTCTTTTTCTTTTTTTCTGAAGTGACCTCAAGAGTGTCGTTTCTTCTTCTTCCTCTTCTACAGATAATTTCCGTGTAGCTGACAGGTCAAATCTTAGTTGTTTTGGAGTAAGTGAATGATTTTCTACTGAGATGTCTAATTTACTTGCAGAATCTATTTAAAAAAAAACTTTTGAAAATATAAAGACTAAACCAAATATTCACAAATGGATGACACTCAAATTTAATTACCTTTTTTCAATGACATTCGACAGCGAGGGAAAGACACTATCGGTGAAGAATCTTCATTTAAGATAAAATCTTGGGTGTTTTCCAAAATTTTTCGAACCTGTTATGAAGAATTCATAATATATATATATATATATATATATATATATATATATATATATATATATATATATATATATATATATATATATATATATATATATATATATATATATATATATATATATGATGAAAAAGCTGAAGAAATGTAAAAAGTTTGATATCAGTTCAACATACTTTAAGAATACCCTGTGGTGTTTCTGTGAGTGAGCTGAATAACGTGTCTGATCCAACTCTATTATGATGCTTAATAGGAGTTTTTAAGAGTGAAATAACATCTTGTGATATAGAAAGGCTGGAAAAGATTGATAAATTAGTTTTCAATAATAATAATAAAATATGCTTAGTTCTTTAAATAATGATTTTGTAAGAAGAGAAAAAAAAAACACTTTTACTTACTTTCCTAATGATGCCTTCATTGCATTATCATGCAATGATGATTCAGGCAAATATAATGATTTTTTAAGGACATTTTCCATTAATTTGGATACGCTCTCTTGAAGCAGCGCAATTTCTTTGGTTCGATCTATTTTACTTAGTGGAGTTTCTACTTGAATCGCTTTTAATGTGTTGGGTGGTGTAAGGCAGGAGTACGTTTCAGCATCTTTACAAAATGATGGAAATACCCTTTGTGTTCTTTCACTGTAGAATGATAATTAAAAGTCTTGTTAATATATACGATTCTATAAAAAAGATAAAAGACTGTAAAGATTTATAATTTCAAAAGCATTTTATATGACGTCATCAGATATAAATGCCATAAATATGTAATTCTCTTTCAAACTTTATAACATTTTAACTAAACATATAGGTCTTTCAGTGTGTGTATATATATATATATATATATATATATATATATATATATATATATATATATATATATATATATATATATATATATATATATATATATATATATATATATATATATATATATATATCAGCTGGTGCTTTGTTCTTTTATGATGATGAAAAAATATTTAGATCGGAAAAATTGGTATTTTATTGTTAATTTTATTATTAATTTAAAAATGTCTTTTTTTTTTACAATTTTTGCGCTTCACCGCGAGTAATTTTTGCAAAAGAAAATTTAAAATTAATTTATTTCACTCAAATTCTCGATTTAATGTGAAAGGTGTGGATCGTTGAAAATGAATTGTGAATATAATTTCTGTTGGTTTGATAAGAATAATTTAAATGAAACTGATGCAGTGAGATTTTTTTCAGAAATACAAAATTACTATTGAAAATAAATTATTTTTTTGGGACAAGTTTAATATACTGGAAATTTTATGTCCCTAAAAAATTAAAGAAATTTTTTTCCGTTTTACCCGCAAAAATACAGTTATTTATTGTTTAAAAAATAAATTCATAAATTAAATTTTAAACAGAAAGTAAACTTTATTTTATTATTGAGCTTCAACATTTACGAGTATATTTATTTTAAGTAATTTTTTTTTTTTACTTTTGTTAAAAAAGTGACTTAGTTTCGAATTACCTTGCATCGTTGTTATACTTTTTTTTGAAATAGTTAAAAATGTGTGATATTCAGTATAATATAGAGTGGTTTAATACTAATGTAAAAACTGAAATGGAAGCTGCAAAATTTTTTCAACGTTTTGATGTTATACCTGCATTTAAAATATGTGAAAATGAACACAACATGGTTATGAAATGTGAAGGTAATTGTCTTTACTGGCAATGTTTGAAGAAACAATGCAAAAAGAAAATTTCAATTAGGAAAGACTGTTGGTTACAAGGATCTCGTTTGCCTCTTAGAATAATTGTTAAATTTATTTACTATTGGACGGAAGAAGTTACTGTCAAGTTTTGTGAAAAACAACTGAACCTAAGCAAAGGAAGTGTTATAGATTTTAATAACTACTTGAGAGAGGTAAGCTGTCGTCTAAATTTATTCGCATTATTGTTAGGTTAGGTTAGGTTAGGTTAGGTTAGGTTAGGTTAGGCTAAGTTTCGTTAGGTTAGGTTTTTTCAATATATTGTTTGATTGAATTACGTTAGGTAAGTTGACATTTAATAATATTGCGCAATTTTTTTTTAATCTATAGGTTTGTGCTCATTCACTTTTGATAAACCCATTATCCATTGGGGGTCAAAACATGAATGTGGAAATTGATGAAACGTTTTTCTCCAAAAGAAAATATAACAGAGGAAGAAATTATGCTGATCAATGGATATTTGGTGGAGTCTGTCGGGAAACTTTGGAAGTTTTCCTTTGTGCTGTTCCTGACCGGAGTGAAAATACTTTAATTGAATGTATTAAAAAATATATTAAGCCAGGAAGCACAATTATAAGCGACTGCTGGGCTTCCTATCAAAATATTTCAAATATTCCTGGATATTCATTTAATCATCTTACTGTTAATCATAGTCATAATTTTGTAAATCCAACAAATGGTTGCCATACACAGCGCATTGAAAGTGTTTGGGCTGTCTTAAAATACAAAAATAAAAAAAGGAAAGGTACTTGCAGGACAGTTTTTGACTCTTATTTATGCGAATTTATGTGGCGTAATCGAAACAAAGGAATGAATTTATTTGAGTCAATTTTAAAAGATATCTCAAACTTTTAGTTTTACAGTATATATATATATATATATATATATATATATATATATATATATATATATATATATATATATATATATATATATATATATATATATATATATATATATATATATATATATATATATATATATATATATGTTGTTATTTTAAATTTTTTTGACATGTTATTTTTATTTACCCTAAAAAAAGTATATTTCAGTTAAAAAAATTGCTTTTGCTAGAAAATTTCTTGTATATTGAACTTGACCCATTTTTTTGATTAGGTTAGGTTAGGTTTTAGTTAGGTTACGTTAGGTTTAGCTAGGTTAGGTTGTTAGCTCACGATTTACATAAAACTATTTTCTCTAGGTTTGTGCCAATTCAGTGTCAACTTTTGAGCCAATTGGAGGAGATGACTTCACTTTTCAAATAGATGAGGTTATTTTTAAAGCGTAAAAATCATAAAGGACGCTATCTATATCTATATATATATATATATATATATATATATATATATATATATATATATATATATATATATATATATATATATATATATATATATATATATATATATATATATATATATCATTTTATTCATTTATTAAATAAATAAAAAAGAAGCTCAAAAATGTTTTATATGCATTTCTTTCTATCTTTAAAAATTAATATTTTCATTTTTAACTTCTAAGTAAAGACTAAATATTTTTTCATCCTCGTAAAAGAACAAAGGTCCGATCAGTTAGCTGTAACTGGTTGATCATTTTAATAAATTAATTAATTAATAATTCATATCATGTGGTAATTAATTGATGCTAGGTGACAATTCTCACATTTTACACGCCTTTTTTTGTTTCCTGAACATTGGGTAGTAGCCTTCCAGTAAGGCGAATTTTTTTGACGCAATTATTGGCGTTCTTTTGTATATTTACGTTATTTACTTCACACCATTCGATTTGTTTTCTTAAATGTGCAATTTATATATTAATCTTTAATTAGTTAAAAATCAATTTAATTATTTAGGTAACTTCCAAATGGCACAACTTGAGTAGCTACTTGGCAATTTTCTTCCCCTTTAAAACCTGTGGAGAACTGTTTCCGCCCATCATTTTAGCTTGTGTTTTCAACCGGAGGTTCTGTTCAACTCTCTTTGCTTCATTACCTCCTTGTTGTTTAATTTACCTACATTATTATTAATATATGAGGCTTATTTGAATTCCATTTGTTTGCTGCAAGTTCACTTTTAGCGTGCCATTTGTCTTGATTTGCCGTTTGCGGCACTTCACGTCAAGAGTGAGTGCCTCCCCAACAGGCATTATATATATATATATATATATATATATATATATATATATATATATATATATATATATATATATATATATATATATATATATATATATATATATATATATATATATATATATATTACAGAAAAAAAAATTATAATTTACCCATTTTGAATTTGTTGCATGAGGAAACTAAGGTTAGTATAATTTAATTACAGTATTATACTCATAAACTCTCTCATTTAATGACATAATAAATTAAAATGTATATTTATTGAAATCAAAGTCGCATGAAATAAATCATAAATACTATTATACTAACCTCAGTTTCCTCATGCAACAAATTCAAAATATTTAATATTATCTAGGTCAGTTTTAATTACAGTATTATACCTATAAACTCTCATTTAATGACATGTCAAAATGTATATATATTGAAATCAAAATCGCATGGAATAAATCATAAATACTAACTGACTTAGATAATATCAGTAGCTTGATTAGGCAAAACTAGTTTCAAGTTTTTATTGAAAATGTATATGATTTTATAGAAAATTGAAATGACTTGCTGGATAAAATTCCTCTAGAATTTGTTCTAAAATTTCAAGAAACATTTATGTAACAAAACGCATTCTTTTTAATACAATCCATTAAATATATAAAATATATATAATATATATATATATATATATATATATATATATATATATATATATATATATATATATATATATATATATATATATATATATATATATATATATATATATATATATATATATATATATATATATATATATATATATATATATATATATATATATATATATACAAAATCCCAAA
Organism: Armadillidium nasatum; assembly: GCA_009176605.1. NCBI lineage: Eukaryota > Metazoa > Arthropoda > Malacostraca > Isopoda > Armadillidiidae > Armadillidium > Armadillidium nasatum. Next base: position 56,338 of record SEYY01000412.1, read on the forward strand.
GAGCATGAGGAAGAGCAAAAATATTGATTGCATTTTATATTGACAAATGTTGCTATGAAGAACAGATTTTGCACGATTCTTGGATGAAATATAAACTGCATGCGTTTCTGAAGTTTGAAGATGATGGTAATTCCTGAAGGCAGAATCCCTGGAGCAAATAGCATGTGAAAAGCTGAGTTAAACTAATGTTTGTAAGGTTTAGAAGAAGGAAAAGATTATAGAATGTACGTCACTATGGCACAGATAATCACCTCGGTAAAGCACTCTGCATACTCTGATGGACCCCTCCAACAAAAGTGAAATCATTACACAGGAAATCAAAAGTATGACTGAAAGCCTGACCAACTTGCGCACCACAATGTCACAAACATTTCCTCGTAATAGGCGACAGTCTTTCTTATGGAGGACTCGAAAAGATAAAAGAGAACACAGTGGAGGATAGAATTAACAGTATAAGGAGAAGGATTAGAAGCTTAAAAAAAGGTCTAGAATATTGGGTTATCTGTAAGGCGATTAGGGATATGAATAGAGAGCTGCACCAACTGCTCAAGGTCGTTTTTAATGGAGAATGGGAAGGCCTGTATCATGAGAGCTAGAAGAAAGCAATCGAGGTGGTGGACACTGAAATCACCTAATATGCTGATTTCTGAAGAAGAAAATGTGCTCTATTTTGAAGTTTAGAGCAATATAATTAGGAGATAAGCAAACAGAACAAATGAACAGCATGATGGTATAAGCTACAAAGGGGAAAATTCAAAAAACTCCAAATTAGAAACATGAGAAAAAAAATTGAATTGAATATTTTCAATTTTGTTTCAATCTTCATTATTTCAGTAAAAAAGAATGATACTGTATTGGTTCTCAGTATTGGTAAATTCTAGAAGTTTTGTATCAGTATTTGGTATTGAGTGGTTTAAAATTTTGGTATCGCTCTATTACTATATATATATATATATATATATATATATATATATATATATATATATATATATATATATATATATATATATATATATATATATATATATATATATATATATTATATAATTTTTTTTTAAAGTTCACATCTCACGGGCATTGCCCTATTCGAGGAGAGGAACTTCTAGGTAGCATATACCTAGGATCCCGAAGTGGGATCGAACCGGCGCCCTCAAGCACGTGAGTCAATCACTTTACCGTTTGAGCCACGGTAAACGGCATCATATATATATATATATATATATATATATATATATATATATATATATATATATATATATATATATATATATATATATATATATATAGAGAGAGAGAGAGAGAGAGAGAGAGAGAGAGAGAGAGAGAGAGAGAGAGAGAGAGAGAGAGAAAGAGTCCCTATTTTAAAAAATTGCAATTAATATAAATTTTCAGGAATATCTGTTAATTTTAGCCAGATATTCAATATCCACCAGATTTGCTATCTGGCCCAAATCTCTCTCTCCATATATATATATATATATATATATATATATATATATATATATATATATATATATATATATATATATATATATATATATATATATAGGGTCCATTATGAAAGTAATGCGCATTTGCTGGGAAAAATATATTTCTTGATCCTACCAGTACAAATGCTTAAAATTCTTCTAAATACTCTCCCCAGCATCAATATACTTGCGGAGACGTGTCTGCCATGTCTGGAAGGCACCCTGAAACTCCTCATCGGGAATGCCTCTTAGGAACGTTGTGACATGTTTTTCGATATTTTCCACCGACTCACAATGCTTTCCTTTCAGCTCTCTCTTCAGTCGGGGAAACAAAACAACCGGGGTGTTGCTCCAGGCCAGGAAATTGGTAAAGATGAATGCCGTGTGGCTGGGGGCATTGTCATGGTGGAGCTTGACCGTGTCTTTGATGTCAGCCCTCACGCGCGCGACCCGGCGTTTCAATCTCTTGAGCACCTGCAGGTAAAAGGCTGAGTTGACAGTTTGTCCCTGCGGTACAAACTCAAAATGGACGATTCCTCGGACGTCAAAAAGACAATGAGCATCGTTTTGATGCGAGACTTGCTCATTCGCGCTTTCTTGGGGGAGGTGATTTTGTGCGCCACTCGCTGCTCTGCCTTTTCGATTCTGGGTCGTACTCGAACATCCAGGATTCGTCTCCGGTTACGACAGAGTTAAGAAAGTCTGGCTCATTTTGAATCAAATCCAACAATTCTTGACAGCGCAAAACTCGAAGTTCTTTCTGCTCTTCCCTCAACACTTTCGGCACAAGCTTCGCGCAGACCTTGCGCATTTGCAGATCCTCGGTCACTATCCCATGTACCGCAAATGTGGACATGTTTAGGGTGTCAGCGATTTGCTGTATGCTCAATCGATGGTCAGAACGCAAAACTTCGCGCACACGATTCACGTTTTCGTCGGCTCTGGCCGTTGTTGGGCGTTCACAACGGGGTTCGTCGGCGATCTCCTCCCGGCCCTCCTTGAACGCCTTGTGCCACCTGCCGGACTGTGACCTTGACATGCAGTCGTTCTTGAAGGCCTCTTGAAGCATCTGGAATGTTTCGGTTGCATTCTTTCCAAGCCGCACACAAAACTTGATTGCGTATCGCTGTTCAAGCGAACGCTCCATAGCGCTGTGTTACAAAGTCGAAAAACACACTTCACGCGGAGGCACATCTTTCCACTCACACTTCTCGGAGCAAACTGACGATCGGCTGCATTGAAAGGGCAGACCCCTCATCTCATTTCCTGACTCATTTCCCCCCGCTGCGATAGTCGCATCACAATAAAATCATGCGCATAACTTTCATAATGGACCCTATATATATATATATATATATATATATATATATATATATATATATATATATATATATATATATATATATATATATATATATATATATATATATATATATTGTATATTTATTTAAAGGCAAAAACTCTCTTGTTTGAGATGATAAAATTTGATAATTCAAAATGGGCTGTGAACTTAAAAATAATTCTGGTTAAAAAAAATAATAATAATCATTTAATATAGGTTTTGTTTGTATTAAACTATGAAGGTATGTTTACATGTGACTGCTCGTAGTAGACTTACAGAAAATCTAGTAATTTTTTTGTTTGTTGATTTTTACGGAGCACTCAGGTATATAGGAATATGAACTGATAGAAACATAGACAATTGAAAATATGTCATTATCTAGTTTAATCAATCAATTAATTACTATGTTGATTAAATCAATTAAGATTTTTTTTTATCATAAAAAATGTACACCAAGCCAGATTTTCAAAGACTGTCAGTTTTTTTTAAGTTAATAAGTTTTTTAAAGATCAGAAATTGCCAAAACAATAACACCAAATAATTTGTAAATAATATATCAATTAAGAAGGTATTAAAAATGTCTATTAATGACATTTGAATCAAAGTATTCAAAATGAATACGTGGCCAAAGTTCCCAATGTTATTTTAAATCAAGTGAAAGTGCAGTGAAAATTCAAGACTGAAATTTCTATATGCAAATCTTGCGGAAGCTTGCTCAAAGAATACTAATTCCAGATTTAAACAATTTGCTTAGCCAATCTATAAGATCCTTGCAGAATCTTTACTTATTTGAATAGGCCATAATTTAGAATAAAAAATTCGGATTAAGAAAGTCTATGTTGTCAGCTAATATAAAACAGTATGTAATACAAAGATGCTCAATTAAGAACCAATAAAATTGTGGCTATATATATATATATATATATATATATATATATATATATATATATATATATATATATATATATATATATATATATATATATATATATATATATATATATAAGGAGAATACATGAAAAAAATATTATAATGTTAGCAGTTAATAATAATATTATTTCAAAAGAAAGAATTATTTATATGTTATTTGAGTGAAAATGTTAGTAATGAAAGTGTAAAAAAAAAAAGTTTGCTCGAAGCAAGCATTAATCATTAAAAAATAAAAATGTCTATGAATCAAAGTTGCATTCCAGTCAATCTGAAAAGTTAAGCGAAGCCATTTGAATTTATAATGAAGTTCCTTTAAATTCTTCATGAAGAGAAAAATTAAATACTTACATCTGTGTTTCCATCGAGGATTGCATGTTTTTATGCAAACCCATGTCTTCATTCCAAGAGGTAATAGCTTTCCTTCTTTGAGCCTTTGATCTGAATGGGGTGTAAGGAGTAAAGCTACATTTAGAGGAACTAGGGGCAAGATGAAGAGCACTCATAGATGACTTTGATTTTGGGGTTTTAAGAGCTGAAGAACCTTGACGAATCCGAGCTGACAGAGGCTTAGGTTTCAAATAAATCTTTCGAGAAGGTCTTTCTTTTGGAAGAACATTCTATTTAAAAAAAAAATAAAAAATCTGAAATTATACAGAAAAAAATTTTTTTTTCCCCCACATATACAACACAGTCAGAGACAAGTTGCTGCATAGCATCGCATTGGTGAAGAAATTCGAGGAAATATCTGAATATGAGGTTCCAGTTTTAAAAGCAGTTTTCATCTCTCACTTTCAAATCTTATATAAACAAATTTATTTGGAAGTATTGCACAAGAAAGTTCAATAGCAACTAACTTAGACCAGGCCTAATTAATATTCTTAGGTCAGTAAAAATAAATACTTGAAAATAATCAGATATTTACATAAGGTGTCCAAATTGAAAAAAAATACTGTATAAAGCAGTTTTAGGTAAAAAAAAAAAAAAAAAAAAAAAAAAAAAAAAAAAAAAAAAAAAAAAAAAAAAAAAAAAAAAAAAAAAAAAAAAAAAACGTTTGCTATTTTGAACACTCCCTCATTATTATGTAAATTTTAATTCATTTCTCTAAAGAAAATTTCTGCTGTCCAACTGATCTTGAGAATGATTTAGTTTTCAGTTGAAGTTTTTTGAAAAAGTAAAACATCCGGCTAGAGCTGGACACAGTTACATTATATATATAAATATATAATTTAAAAAATTTTATATAATATATATATATATATATATATATATATATATATATATATATTATATATATATATATATATATATATATATATATATATATATATATATATATATATATATATATATATATATATATATATATATATATATATATATATATATATATATTATATATATATATATATATATAATGGAGATGCTTTTATAAGTTCTTTTCTTTATATTTCAAATTCTTCGATTTTTTAAAATAATAAAAAAGCTTTGAAAAAAATTAAAACTGAATTTAGTTTGACAAAGTATTTTAAATTATAAAGTACTTCTCTTTATATTTAGTAACTAATAGCAGTAAATACTCAAGCTAAAACAACAGTATGACTAATTGGTGAGTCTTTAGAACAAATGGTTGAAGCTAAGCTTCCACCCAGGGGGGAAATGCTAAGATGATTCTTCTAACTCCATTACAATGAAAAGATGATAATGCACCATTCAGCAACAGAAGTAATGGAAATATTTCAATTCTGGAAAAGGGCAAGGATACCAACTTCAGCAGATTACAACTGTATTAAACATGTTGAGAAGGTACATCAAGAGTGGAGAGCATTGCACAAAAATCATAGTCGATAGCCTGCTGCCCAGCAGCTTAATGAAGTCATTCATGGATAATCTGAATGACCTATTCAATGTGGCTCACACTAATGCTTTTCAACTTATTAAGAATGAAGAAGAAAAAGCTTTCTTGATGGCTCAACAGCAGAAAGAAAAACCAGGATGTATGGTAGGAATTGATAAGAAGTTAGCAGATCTAGAAGATTGTACTCAGCAAATAAACTTAAGAGTGTTTCTTTCGGTGTCAGATATCAGATTCAGATATTTTGTACTTTTCAACAACTGTTATGTTAGAATCAATTAGAAGTAGTAGTAATAGCGAATCTGAAAGCTCCACCTTCGAATCTATTGGAAATGCGTCCATCTCTAATCCTAGTAAAAAATTAAGGAAGAAATCAATCATGACACCGGAGATTGCTGCCAGTCTTGATCGAACACAAACATCAAATCGAAAAGCTGCTCATATTTTGCAATCTTTTAATGCTAGTGTCAGAAATGATGCCAGCAATCTTTCAATGAGCAGGGAGACCATTCGACGTAGCCGTATGATATATCGGGAGGAAAAGCAAAAGAACTAATGACTAGTTTCTCTCCTACAATCCCATTAACAGTAAATTGGGATGGTAAACTTCTTCGAAATCTTACTTGCCTATAGTAGTATCAGGAGAAGGCATTACAAAACTTCTTGGTGTTCCAAAAAATTACAGCAGAAACTGATGAATCCATTGTTGAAGCCGTTATCTAGTTTTTCAATGAATGGAATTTGTGACAGAATGCAACCTTTGCCATTCGACACTAATGCATTGAATACTGGACATAGGAATGGAGCATGTACTCTGAGCAGAAACTGAAAAAATCATCAATATATTTACTTTGTCGAAATCACATCATGGAAATAATGTTGGAGAAGGTATTTTTTTTCTGTGCTTAGGATTTACATCTGGTCCCGATATAACTATTTCCAAAGATTTAGAGAAAATGTGACATTTTGACTTGAAAAGATACGAACCCTTTACAAATGAAATTGAAAAACTAGATAAAATAAGAAACCTTAAGTTTTTGATTTAAGCAGCTAAAAAATACCCAAGCCCATGATGACTAGAGAAAGCTTCTTGAATTAACAATCATTATTCTTGGTTAAATGCCAACACGTGGAGTGCATTTTGTGTGTCCTGGATTCCTGCATCGAGCATGGTGGATGGCCAAGGTTATTACTGCTTAAAAATTTACCTTTTCTGAAAAGTTTAAACTTATAGCTAAAGAATCTTCCGGAATAAGTTGCATGTGTCGCTGTTCCACAATAATCTACATTCGACCTTGGATAGATGCTCCCTTGGCAGCTTCTGCTGCAAATGACCTTGCACTAGTCACAAGCCTGATGAATTGCATAGACAAAGAGATTGAAAAAACTGCTCTTGCTTCCTCTTCACGACACTTATGGTACCTTGGTGAAGAACTTTTTGATAAAATCACAATAGAAGAAAAAAGAAAAATTGTCTTTCAGATGGAACATTATAACTGCAATGAAGAGCATTGGAAGTGGTTAACATTTGACATTAGTACAGTAAGTGGAAAAACACTATAGTGCTTTGCAACAAACGTTCAAAAAAGTTGCTAAAAGCATTTTATATTAGTATCACATTTCTTCAGTCAAAAACTAAGGAGTGGAGTCAATTACAATTAAATAATGAAGGTGAAGCTTGTTTAAAATCTTTAAAAGTGACAAATGATTTAGTAGAATGTGGGGTAGCACTCATTCAGAAATATAACCAAAGCATTACAGAAGATGAAGACCAATTCCAGTTCTAGCTTTAAATGGTTGAGGTCCATCAATGGCAATATAAGCAAAAGCAAAATAAAGTAAGACTTTTGTCGGATCTCATATATATATATATATATATATATATATATATATATATATATATATATATATATATATATATATATATATATATATATATATATATATATATATATATATATATATATATATATATATATATATATATATATATATATATATATATATATATATATATATATATATATATATATATATATATATATATATATATATATATATATATATATATATATATATATATATATATTAGCCTTAAGCTTTTTTTTTGTGAACGAAATTTTATTTACCTAGTAATAATATAAATTACTAATATTTTTTTTATAAACCTATGAGCAACCTTTAAATAATTCTTGATTTAAATAATTATTGTTTTATATTGCTTTTACATTATTTCAAACAATTCTAGAGAGTAAGACTATTATTTTTTTTAACTTTGAAATTATTATATATATAAAAACTTAATTCACTTTGCTGCTACAAGGATTTCCATAATTTTATATCTAAATACAATTGCAATTGCAAATCTGCATATGCTTTTAGGGATAAACAACTAAAATTTATGCTAAACATACCATACATTTTCTTAATATAGTTCGGTAACAAACTTAACTTTCCAAGCTTGAGATATTGTCTGACAAATTTTTTTGTTTGTTAAATATATTTTTGATATACTAGTGATACAGTGGTAAACTTTTACTAACAATAGAATTGACGGTTTACTTCGGCAATATTAGTTTTATCATCAAAAGAAAAAGACCCTAGTTTTGAATATATCATGTGGAATTTTAAAAATCATAATCAACTTACATGATGGGCTCGAACATATGGTAAATGGGATATATAACCTTGCACAATCGCTGATCTTGCATTATGCTTAATTCTGCAACCTTGTGTTACACTATTTTTACATGATGGCCCAAGAAGAGAAGTTATTTCAGTGTATCTGCAAATAAAATGAAATAAATTATCTCCAAATTTACAAAGCAAAAGAAAAAGTTACACTGCAATTGATTTCTTCAATGAATAATGAAAATTAATTTGTAGTACTATGAATAAAAACAATTGAGCAATAGAGTAAAAATATATTCAAAGAATATTACACATTTTAATAAATATTTAGTATGTGCTAGCTCGCTTCCTGAGTTAGAAAAGGAACCTTAATTTACTACAATAGCTATTACCTAGATTTCTGTATGTAATAAATTAGTAGAATATCTTGTGCTGATGGATGGTGAGAAGAACTTAAATAGGAAACAAAACTCTCTTCCTCTTCTGGAGTCAAAGGAAGGTGGACAATGCTCTCCAACCTTTCAAGCTCTTCACACCCTTAAAAAGAAAAACAAATGATTATTTTGATAATATTCTTTATAGATTCTTTTTCTTTTCTTTTCGTTTGTTAAAAATTAATATTCTTAAATTATTTTTTTTTTTTATTTTTTTATTTTTAGAAGGTTTTAAATTGAAATAAATTCTTGCAAAATTTACTTATTTATACATTAAAAGTAAGAATAGATAGCAATAGCATGATTTTCTAAGTATAAAACTGCAAATGTCTAAATGAAATATTGCTAGACACTTTAAATCTTTAAAAGTGTACTTAATGATTACACTATATCTCAATATTAAAATGCAATACATAATTTACCTTTTATAAGTAATATAATATTATATTAGTATTATTTTTTTTATAGCTATAACATACTGATTTTTTAAACAGGGATGTAAAAATTGTAAATTTTTTGAAAAGTGCAAAACTTCTGCTCAATTTTAAAAATTACCCACCCATTCTCGTCTCATTATTTTAAAATTGCTTAGTTCTAGCTCCAGACCCTTTTATTTTCACTCACAATTAAAACACGAAAAATTTATTACAAAAAATATATATATTTTTTTTAACTCCACTTCCAATGGATCAGCAAACTTGTTTTCATGTAACTTTTAAAACACAATCGGCTTTCATTTAATTTTTGTTGCACCCAAAGTAGCTTGATACATCCCGATCGAAAACCACAATTTTAAAATTTTCAAATATATTGTTGGAGTTGTGGTAATACTGACATTACCTCTTTGTAGATGATAACTGCTAGTAAGTTACATAAAAAAAATAGTTGAACTATTTTAGAGAACAACTATTAAGTAACACCATACTTAAAATTACTCACTCTTGAATGAGTATCTGGTCAAGAGTTGTTGCCTGGGAACTCATCAAAATAACATTTATATTGTTATCACTAAGATTATAATCCCAATAAAATAATGATGATAATAATAATAATAATAATGTTACAATCATAAATGCACGTGAGGTCAAATGAGTTGGGTAACTGATACAGATATAAAGAAACATAAATGAGAAACTTTCAAGTTCTTTTTAATTGAAGGCCCCAAAAATCTTAGATAAAAATTAAACTTCTGGATATTAAATGGATAATAACTTAACTAAGATACTCCAGTGAGAACTTATGAGATTTGAAAGAGCTGTGGTACTCGCTGTTTATTTACTACTTATAATTATATTTGGGTTACATCTGGGAAAAGAACATATCAGAAATCGCAAATTTACTTTTCATTTTATTTTATTTTTTTATTGGAAGGAAATTGTAAAGTTATCATTCACTCAATAAACTACCAATTTTATTACTTTTGTATTTACTGGCAGTGGCATGCTTCATATTGTAATATGTAATGCTCTCAAGTTTAATAATAAAATTAATAATTATGATACTGCTACTCCAATGAACACTGGTTTTCTTGTATCAATAGATGTATCCCCTCCTCCTCCGAGAATTAAATTAAAATAACCAGAACTGCATGCTGGAAAAATTAAAAAAAAAAAAAAAGTAATTCCCACATTTATTAATACCTGTTTCTTTCATTTAAAAAGTTCACATCTCATGTGCATTGCCCTGTTCGAGGAGAACTTTTCTAGGTAGTATATACCTGCTCAAATAGTAGCAAGTGTGAACTACATACCTAAAAAGAAATGGGTAAGCAATTGTTGGGCATTTGTCATCACTCTATGCTTTCTCTGAAAATGAAATGCTTCTCTAATTTTTCCATTAGCAAGTAGTACAGTCAGATTCAAACGAATGTCTTCTAATTCATGTATTGGTGGTTTCCGGATCTGAATGTATGTCAAAGCTTGTGACTCATAACCCTGAAGAAAAAATTGAAATTGGATCATCATATATATATATATATATATATATATATATATATATATATATATATATATATATATATATATATATATATATATATATATATATATATATATATATATATATATATATATATATATATATATATATATATATAACTTCAAATTTTTTCATCATTGGTTTTACTTTTTGATGAGTGGTACAAAAGTAAACTTTGACTGGTTAGTATACAGTTTTTTGATTGGAACTCGGGAAACTTGGAAAAGCCAACTTTAATGTTACTGAAGTGTTCTTTCAAAAATAAGTACAGTTCTTGCCTTCACAGTCCTTATTGCCTGTCATTTGTCTACTTATTTCATGAACCTCAAGAAATTTTTTTTAATAACACTGGAAGTCTCTCTTCGAAGGTTTTCCCTGATTTGGTGTGACAAATCAACTTTTGTTGCAATAATTTTTTTGGTTTGTCTAACCTGATAATTTGGAGATTTCAACTCTTATATCATTATACTCCAACTCTCAAGTAAGAAGGTCAGCATCATTCTATCTGCTTTCACAATTCTGGTAAGCATTGTTTATATGGTCAACTGGAACATTGTCTTATGAAACACCATCTAATAATTCTGCATTTGGAAGTTCTTTTTTTATTGAATAACTGATTTTTGAAACCTTCCGATTAGAATATGTTCTATATTCTAACTTATTCCAGCATATTTATTTCATTTATCTTCAAGAGAGAAACATTAAATGATCTTAATGACTGAGACTGATTATAAAATGAAGCATCAGTACTATAACTGATCTCCAATCCTCCTCAAATTGTCTGTCACACTAGCTGGTGCTGGAGAGATCTTCTCTGGTATTTTTTTCATTCTGCAGCCTTGAAAGCTTCATTTTACATATAACACAGATTTTAGCATTTCAGGCTTTCCTGGATTTAATGTACACATCCATAGCATTATAGATCTTAATCCATATCTTCTATGAGAGTGGTGTTTTTTTTTTTTTTTTTAAAGGGCTAATGAAATTAATTTATATTGACTGAATTTCATGATACAAGTATTACGATCTGATTACTTATAAATTTAGTAATTCAATTCCTCTTACCTGATACAAAAATGTCTTAATAATCCGACGGTGTTGCTCTAGAGTTATATCACTTGGATTTACTAGTGGGTCCAACAAAACTAATAATCCAGCCTAAGAGAAGGAAAAAGATTATTTTAACTTGATTACTTTAATAAATCACTACTGTTGATTATGTGTTAGAAACATCTTTAAAAATCATAATAATGTTTCATTTAACAGTTCCTCTAATTCTCCTTACTGAAAATATTCAGTAAAACCGAATTATTAATTAAAGTTAAATTCTCTTACATCCTACAAATAAAACAAAAAGATTTCCACCAAATTCTATGACCATTTAAATAACTGCAAAATAAGTATTTAAGATAATAATGATAATTCAAAGTTATTTACATAAATAATTGTGCTGAAATCAATTCAGAAAATCTTTGGACTAAATGTTGTTCTGATTTTTTATATATATATATATATATATATATATATATATATATATATATATATATATATATATATATATATATATATATATATATATATATATATATATATATATATATATATATATATATATATATATATATATATATATATATATATATATATATATATATATATATATATATATATATATATATATATATATATATATATATATATATATATATGCTTGAAATCTTTCTTCCTTTCTTACCTGAAATTCTTTGTTGTCAATTAACCAAAAAGCTTGAGTTAATTTAATTAAGGATGGTGACAAAGAAAAACTTGAAGGAAATTTAACAAGCTCTTCCAAGACAGTTGAGAAGCTAAAACAAATGTTAAAAATAAAAATAAAATTAATAATTTTGTAAAATTTTATTTGTGATACATAGAACTTAATTTTTTACAATATTTTGTACTCAATCATATAACTAACTCCTTGATACTAATTTTGAATGGTAATCTGGTTAAAAAGCTCCCTTTTTCTCTGAACACATTTTAAGATATAATTTTTTCATTCATCTTTTTCTGCTTGATTTAAAATTTTCCTATTCTTTGCTAACAATTTACAATTTCAAACTTCTGATTCAATGTCATATATATATATATATATATATATATATATATATATATATATATATATATATATATATATATATATATATATATATATATATATATATATATATATATATATATATATATATATATATATATATAACGGTTAAGTCTGGGGTCGGAGGGTTGGACACAGAAAGGATGAGTGTGTGAAGAAAGGCGAGTTGTATGAGCCTTTCTCATGGAGGAGGTATGCGATGAGAAAGTTTCTGAAGAGTAGTGTTAATTGTAATAGCGATAGTGTAGAGAGAGTGACGCAACAGTTCAACGGGAGACTGAGAAAGAGACTGGAGAGAATTTAAGCGAGAGCAGAAGAGTTGATAAGACGAAAAGCCCTACACTCCACCGTCTCAAGGAGATCGGTATGAGTGGAACCACCCCAGATGTGCGACTCATACTCCATACAGGGGCGAACAACAACCCTATACAGAGCAAGCAACTGGGGTGGAGTGAAGAAATTCTGAAGGCGCCTCAGAACACCTAACCACTTAGAACACTGTTTAGAGAGAGAAATAATGTGATCTTTCTAAGAAAGATCACGAGAAAAAGATTCACCAAGAATATTAAGGAGATGAAGGCTTGAGTTGTGTGTTTTCAACGAAGATATCATAGTTGTGAGGAAGATCGTGTTGAGTAGAAAGATGGAGAAATTGAGTTTTTGAAGCATCGAAAACGACCATAATGATTTCTCTGACCCAATTTGAAATACGAGAAAGAACAGGGGTCAGTTGTCCCAAGGGTACCCTACTTGCATCTATTAATTGCTGTTGGGAGGGGCCCCTTTCAAATTGAAAGGAATAATGCAGGTTGGAGTTATCGGCATAGGACGGGATAGGAGATGAAGTAACAGAGAGAAGATAATGAATGAAAAACAGAAAAAGTGTTAGGGATATGACAGAGCCTCGAGGAACACCACTAATAATTGGTTTAAAAAATGAACGGTAGCCTCTACAACAGTTGCTATAGAACGACCAGAAAGGAAATCAGAGGGAAGGCCACAGTGAGAAGGATAGATACCGAAAGAGAGAAGTTTAAAAATCAAAGCTTTGTGCCATACTCTATAGAAAGCTTTTGATATGTCCAGCGCCACAGCAAAAGATTACCGAAAGAGCGGAAAACCAAGAGTCAGACAGAAGGAAAAGAAGATCACCAGAATAGCATTTCTTAGGAAAGCCATAATGGCGATCAGAGTTAAGATTAGAAGAATTGAGATATTTCCAAATCTTCCTGGTAAGAATAGATTCAAAAACTTTAGAAAGAACGGAGGTTAAAGAAATAGGACGAGTGTTAGAGGGTTGATAAAAGAGGTCCCTCTTCTTCGGCACAGGCTGAATGAGTGCACGTTTCCAACAAAAAGGGAAGGTTGAAGTAGAAAGACAGATGAAATAGTTTACCAAGGCTGGGTACGAGCTTGGAAGTGCAAGTTTTGAGAACGACAGGTGGAATACCATCAGGACTGTACGCCTTCTTAGTGTTACGAAGCTCAGAGAGAGCAGAAATGATGTCTTCAGAAGAAATTACAATTATTTTTAGGCATATATATATATATATATATATATATATATATATATATATATATATATATATATATATATATATATATATATATATATATATATATATATATATATATATATATATATATATATAAGTGGCCTTGGAGCAACTAGCCTCTGATCTATCTCTCATTTCAAACTGGGGCAGAGAAAACATGGTTGTTTTCAATGCCTCAAAAACTCAATTCCTCCATCTCTCTACTCGCCACAATCTTCCACACAACTACGATATCTTCTTCGAAAACACGCAACTCAAACCTTCATCTCTCCTTAATATTCTAGGTGTTTTTTTCTTTTTCTCGTGATCTTTCTTGGAAAGATCACATTACCTCTCTTTCTAAACAAGCTTCTAAGAAGTTGGGTGTTCTGAGGCGCCTTCAGTATTTCTTAACACCACCCCAGTTGCTTGCTCTGTATAGGGGTGTTGTTCGCCCTTGTATGGAGTATGCGTCACATATCTGGGGTGGTTCCACTCATACAGCTCTCCTGGAAAAGGTGAAGTCTACAGCTTTTCGCCTAATCAACTCTCCTGCTCTCACTAATTCTCTCCAATATCTTTCTGCCTGTCCAAATGTTGCGTCAATCTCTCTTTACTATCGCTATTACAATGGACACTGCTCTTCTGAACTCTCTCGTCGCATACCTCCTCCACTGAGAAGGGTTCGTGCGACTCGTCTTTCTACACAGTCTCATCCTTTCTCTGTCCAACTCTCTGACCCCAGACTTAACCGCTATGCTCAATCTTACATGTACTCTACTGGTAAAGTCTGGAACACACTTCCTTCATCTATTTTCCCAACTTCCTATGACTTAGCCACCTTCAAACACTGTGTATCAGGTCATGTCGGCCTTTAATTAGACAATGTTCCCGACTTTTCCCCTAACTCTGGTGGAATATTGGTAGGCCTCTGGCCTTTGCCCACCAGAAGCGAATGAAATAAATATATATATATATATATATATATATATATATATATATATATATATATATATATATATATATATATATATATAATATATATATATATATATATATATATATAGTCTAAGGTTGAATTAGAGGCAAAAGATTGAGCGAAGAGTTCAGCTTTTGAGGAAGGTAAAACGGCAGTTGTACTGTCAGAAGATACTAAAGATGAAAAAGAGAAAGAAGCAAAGTTAGAGTTGACATTTTTTTGCAAAATGTTAGAAAGGGCGTGAATAAGAAGAACCAAAAAGATTATTGTATTTTCTAGGGAGAAATGAGTCTTTAGTGTCACGAAGAATAGATTTTGCACGTTTCCGGGATGAAATATAAGTTGCGTGAGTTTCTGGAGTTTGAAGATGACGTTAATCCCTGAAGGCAGCATCCCTGTGGCAGATAGCACGAGAACAAACAGAGTTAAACCAAGGTTTGTTAAATTTAGTAGAAGTAAAAGAATATAGAATGTACGCCTCCATGCCAGAGAGAAATAACTCAGTTATGCGTTCTGCACATTCCAAAGGACCCCTCCCACGGAAACTGTAATCATTCCATGGGAAATCAGAATGGTACAGCCGCAAATCAGACCAGTTAGTGGCACTTTAATGCTAGAAATGTCTCCTCACTGAAGGCGAGAATTGTTCTTGCGGAAGACTTGGAGACAGGACAAGATACAGAGATAAGAACGTGATCGGATGAACTCAAAGGAGGAAATTGTTTAACAGAATAAGGGGAAGGATTAGAAATTAGGAAAATATCAAGTATGATGGGTTCATCACCAAGGCGATCAGGGATACGGGTAGGGAGATGCACCAACTGCTCAAGGTTGTTCTGGATAGAAAAGTGGTAGGCAAGTTCATCAGCTGGATCATGAGAACTACATGAAAGCCATTGGAGGTGGTGAACATTGAAATCACCTAATATGATGATTTTGGAGAAAGGAGAAGAAAGAAAGAATGTGTTCTATTTTGGAATTAAGATAGTCAAATAATTTTTTAGCTGATAGAATAAGAAGGTAAACAGACAAAAAAAATGAATTTAGTTGTAAAGTTGCAGAAAGTTTAAGCCATAAAGTAGAGAATTAAGAATCCAAAATAGAGACAAGAGAACAGACAACAACATTGTGCACATTTGCGCAATATCCGCCTTTGGCTGTAAATTGAGGATAGTGACAGTAGGAAGAAACAGAATAGGGTTTGCTGTCAGAGCACTAAGACACCTGAGATTCAGTTAAGAACAAGAAAAAAAGGTGGTGTTCGACAAAGTGGAAATTAGAAAAGATGCCATGAATGTTGCAGAAGTTAATGAAAAAATTAGACCGTGCACCAGGGAAAGTCACCTTCACAGGCTTGGTGGCACCATCCCCATCAAAGGAAGAAACCAACTCCGGTGGTGATGGGAGAAGGGGTGGATGAGGGGCTATGTTTGGAAGCTAGCCCTCCAAGCTTCTCAGAGGCAGTTTTTCGTTTCGCCATTGTGATAGTTATTTTTTTAAAAGGTTAGATAGTTATTTTTTTAAATGTGTATGTTCTTGTAAATTTGTCGGATACATAGGAAGAAAGGGAAAGGTTGTGGGAGTATAGAGACTCCAATGTGAGTCAAGGGTACACTAGAGATGCTCTAAGATGAAAAGCGAAAAGGAACGAACCAAAGGGCAATGGAGTGAAATGAAATGGTCTAGCCCATCCAATCAATCCGTGAGTTATGCCCAATGGGGGTACTTTCACCGCTTCGGACGGCGCTACGTCCTCCCTATATATATATATATATATATATATATATATATATATATATATATATATATATATATATATATATATATATATATATATATATATATATATATAGTGGGTTATGTAAAATAAAATCATTCCAGCAAATTTTTTCTCAGAAATAGATTTGTATTTCCAGTTCCAGCAGGTATTTTTCAAAATTCTGGTCAGAAACGGAATGGGAAAAAAATTCCAAATTCTGGCCAAAACGGAATTCAGGTATACCTCTAATCAGAGATGGGAACGATTTTGATTTTAAAATCAAAATCACGATTTTGATTTTGATTTTAAAATCACAAAATTCTAGCTGATTTTGATTTTGATTTAAAATCACAAAATTCTAACTGATTTTGATTTTAAAACTACATCAAAATCACTAAAATCACTTGTAAGACAGTTAATCACAAGCGATGTAAAATTAGAACTATTTTTCTTTTCTCTGGGCTATGACCGCATTGGGGCAGTCCATTTCAGTCACTTTCTTTTTTCATGTGTGATAACTTTTTTCCTTACAATTATCTTTCTTTACCTTTTTTAATTAATTAAAATAATTTGATGGCCGTTTGAAATATTACTGTTGTTTTAATTTCAATTTTATCATGCAATAAAAGAAACTTCAATGAGAGAGAGAGAGAGAGAGAGAGAGAGAGAGAGAGAGAGAGAGAGAGAGAGAGAGAGAGAGAGAGAGAGAGAGAGAGAGAGAGAGAGAGAGAGAGAGAGAGAGAGAGAGAGAGAGAGAGAGAGAGAGAGAGAGAGAGAGAGAGAGAGAGAGAGAGAGAGAGAGAGAGAGAGAGAGAGAGAGAGAGAGAGAGAGAGAGAGAGAGAGAGAGAGAGAGAGAGAGAGAGAGAGAGAGAGAGAGAGAGAGAGAGAGAGAGAGAGAGAGAGAGAGAGAGAGAGAGAGAGAGAGAGAGAGAGAGAGAGAGAGAGAGAGAGAGAGAGAGAGAGAGAGAGAGAGAGAGAGAGAAGAGAGAGAGAGAGAGAGAGAGAGAGAGAGAGAGAGAGAGAGAGAGAGAGAGAGAGAGAGAGAGAGAGAGAGAGAGAGAGAGAGAGAGAGAGAGAGAGAGAGAGAGAGAGAGAGAGAGAGAGAGAGAGAGAGAGAGAGAGAGAGAGAGAGAGAGAGAGAGAGAGAGAGAGAGAGAGAGAGAGAGAGAGAGAGAGAGAGAGAGAGAGAGAGAGAGAGAGAGAGAGAGAGATCTAGTTTTATCTTCTCAGTTACCATCGCTACAGGAGAACCTTCTTCAGTGTTGTCTTTCCCATGTTTGTGATAAATCTTATTTTCGCGAAGTCAATTTTTACCACTTATAACTGGGGTAGAGGCGAAGAAATACTGAAGTCGCCTCAGAACACCTAACCTCTTAGAAGAGTGCTTAGAAAGAGAGGTAAGTTGATCTTTCCAAGAAAGATCACGAGAAAAAGAAGCAACAAGAATATTAAGGAGAGATGAAGGTCTGAGTTGAGTGTTTTCGAAGAATATATCATAGTTGTGTGGAAGATTGTGTCGAATAGAGAGATTGAGGAATTGGGTTTTTGAGCATTGAAAACAACCATGTTTTCTCCTCCCCAATTTGAAATGCGAGATAGATCTGAGGTTAGTTGCTCCAAGACCACCTTCCTTGCATATATTAACTGCTGTTGAGAGGGGCTCCTTTCAAACTGAAAAGAGTAATGTAGGGTGGAATCATCGGCATAGGAGTGTATAGGAGATGAAATAATAGAGGGAAGGTCATTAATGAAAAGCAGAAAAATTATTGGGGATAGGACAGATCCTTGAGGAACACCACTTTTAATAGATTTTTAGGATAAACGGTTGCTGTCTACAACAGCTGCTATAGAATGACCAGAAAGGAAATCAGAGGGAAGATCACAGAGAGAAGGAAAGATTTCGAAAGGGGGAAGTTTGGAAATCAAAGCTTTGTGTCAGACTCTATCGAAAGCTTTCGATATGTCCAGCAAGACAGCAAAAGATTCACCGAAATGCCGAAGAGTGGAGGACCAAATCTTCCTGTTAAGGATAGATTCAAAAACTTTAACTGAAGTTAAAGAAATGGAACCGTAGTTAGAGGGTTGGGAGGGGTCACTCTTCTTCGGAATAGGCTGAATGAGCGCACGTTTCCAGCAAGAAGGGAAGGTTCAAATAGAAAGATATATATATATATATATATATATATATATATATATATATATATATATATATATATATATATATATATATATATATATATATATATATATATATATATATATATTATGTCTCCTCTGGTGGGCAAAGGCCGGAGGCCTACCAAATTCCACCAGAGTTGGGGAACATTCAGGATCTGGTCACTAATGGCCAACGTGACCCGATACACGGCGTTTAAAAGTGTACAAGTCAAAGGAAGTTGGGAAAACAGATAGAGTACATGTATGAGTGAGCATAGCGGTTAAATCTGTTTTCGAAGAGTTGAACAGAGAAAGAATGAGTGTGTAGAAAGTCGTGTCGCACGAGCTCTTCTCAATGGAGGAAGTATGCGACATGAGAGTTCAGATGAGCAATGTCAGTTGTAATAGCGATAGTATAGAGAAAGTGATCCAACAATTCGACGGGAAGAGACTGGAGAGTTAGTAAGAGCAGGGGAATTGATGAGACGAAAAGCCATAGACTGCACCTTTTCAAGAATAGCTGTATATGTGGAACCACCCCAGATGTGCGACGCATACTCCATACAGGGACGAACAACACCCCTATACAGAGCAAGCAACTGTGGTGGCGTAAACAAACCACGAAGGCGCCTCAGAACACGCAACCTCGTAGAATCTTGTTTAGAAAAAGGAATAATGTGATCTTTCCAAGAAGGATCACGAGAAAAAGAAACTCCGCGAATATTGAGGACAGATGTAGATTTGAGTTGAGTGTTTTCGAAGAAGACATCATAGTTGTGTGGAAGATTGTGTCGAGTAGAAAGATGGAGGAATTGAGTTTTGGAGGCATTGAAAATGACCATGTTTTCTCTGCTGCAACTTGAAATACGAGAAAGATCAGAGATCAGTTGCTCCAAGGCCATCCTTCTTGAATCTATCAACTGCTGTTGGGAGGGAAGTCTTTCAAATTGAAAGGAGTAATGTAGGGTAGAGTCATCGGCATAGGAGTGTATAGGAGACGAAGTAATAGAGAGAAGGTCATTGATAAAAATTAGAAAAAGAGTTGGAGAAAGGACAGATCCTTGAGGAACACCACTATTTCTAGATTTATAGGAAGAACGGTGGCCGTCTACAACAGCTGCTATAGAACGACCGGGAAAGGAAATTAGAGAGAAGGTCATGATAGTTAGAGGGCTGAGAGGGATCCCCCTTCTTCGACACAGGCTGAATGAGCGCACGTTTCCAGCAAGAAAGGAAGGTCAAAGTAGAAAGGCAAAGACGAAATAGTTTACCGAGGAAGGGTGCAAGCTCGGAAACACAAGTTTTGAGAACCGCAGGAGGAATACCATCAGGACCTTACGTCTTCTTAATGATAAGCTCAGAGAGAGCAGAAATGACATCTTTAAAAGAAATTGCAATGTTAGGCATAAATGAGTTGGAGGGAGTTGAAGGAGCAGGAATAGCTCCGGAATCGTCTAAGGTAGAGTTTGAGGCAAAAGTATGAGCGAAGAGTTCAACTTTAGTAGAAGGTAAAATGGCAGTTGTGCCATCAGAAGAGACTAGAGGAGGGAAAGAGGAAGAAGCAAAGTTAGAGTTAACATTTTTTGCAAAATGCCAGAAAGGGCAAGAAAAAGAGCCAGAAAGATTATTGCATTTGCGGCGGAGAAAAGAGTTTTTGGTATCTCGAAGAATAGATTTTGCACGATTCCGGGATGAAATATAAATTGAATGGGTTTCAGGAGTTTGAAGACGACGGTAATCTCTGAATTCAGCATCCCTACGACGCATAGCGTGAGAACAAGTAGAGTTAAACCAAGGTTTTTTAGGTTTAGTAGAAGGGAAAGAAAATGGAATGTACGCTTCCATGCCAGAGAGAATCTCCTCGGTTATGCACTCAGCACACTCCGAGGGACCCCTCCCACGAAAGCAATAATTATTCTATGGGAAATCAGAGAAGTACAACTGCAAGTCAGACCAGTTAGCAGCACCGAATTGCAACAAACGTCTTCTCGCCGAAGGCAGGGGCCGTTCTTG